>PVJS01008510.1:32700-53082 GCA_004027185.1 Glis glis
TTTTTTTATGCTTTATTTTTGAAACCGGGTCTCACGAAGTTGCAGAGGGCCTCACTAGGTAGAGCAAGAGAGACAGGGAGAGAAAGAGAGAGAGAGAGAGAGAGAGAGAGAGAGAGAGAGAGAGAGGAGAGAGATAGACCGATCGATCGTGCTTGCATGCATGCACGCTGAGATTGGCCGCGAACCCGGATCCTCCGGTCTCCACCTCCCAAAGTACTAGGATTACAAGCGTGCACCACCACGCCCGGCAAACTTAGCATATTTTAAAAATTATTCTTCTGTGTATCATTAAGAATATGTTTAACCAATGGGCTGCATCCCAATTACACGCTGTCAATATCCATTAATAGATACACTTGTTTGGATTTCACATTCATGGTTAAAATTGTCTTGTATTAGATAAGAGAGAGTTAAGTATTCACCAACTTTTCATATGCTTGCATCCACATATACCATTACACAAATTAATATTTTGTGTTGGGGAATAAACAGTAAACCTTAAAGTATGATATGGTTAACTATCTTTACTTTTCCTTGGAAAAAAAGCTGCACATTTTCTATTGTGTTCTCTCTTCTAAGCTGAATCCTAAAGTGCAGGTAGAGTTCGCCAGAGGAATGTGGAGGGTAAGTTTAACAGGAAAAGGAGCAGAGCATGCAAAGACCCAGGGTGATGGAGACAGTGATGCCCTGGAGAACTCACAGGTGCTCCTAAATGGCTGGCACACCCTTGGGGAGAAAAGTGCTGCAGACCTCCAAAACCATTCCAGTTCTGAAATCCTCTGGTTTGGGTGATCAGAGTAGGTTAGGGCATTCTCTGTGGCTCAGGCCTAAGAAAGCAGAAATTACTTTTGGCTGTCAGAGCTCAATGTGCATTTACACTAAATCTCTCTGTCCAGAGGGAAGAGGCACAGGCCATAACTCTGTCTAATAAAGATAGAGACTCTGGGTTACTCTTCTAACTGAATTTCTAATTAACTATTTTTTGTATTATTTCCTCCAGAGCTTGAAGCACAGAGCTGGACCCTGAAGCAGAGAGTTATAGATTAGATACTGTTCCAACCCTTAAAGAAATGACTTGTAATATTATGAGTATCAGGCTCCCAGCCGAAAGCAAAAGGAAGCACCTGCCTGGGAGGAAACATCCCTTTGGTTAACGTGTTTAAGAGTAAACCCTCTGCAACAGAGTAGAGTGCTTAAGACATCTCAATGTTAGCATCCTGAGTCTGCTATCAACCAGCCTTTGAATCTGACAAATTACTTAACCCTTTTAATTCGCAGGGTCTTAATTCATAAAATGGAGGAAATAGCCACCTACGTCCCAGGGTGAGTGTGTGTGTGTGTGTGTGTGTGTGTGTGTGTGTGAAAGAGAGATACAGAGACAGAGACAGAGAGAGACAGAGAGAGAACAAAAAGTATAATGTTCAATGAGTGTTAAATATTTTTGCTGTGGTTGGCCCCTTAAAAGGACAGTTGAGGGACATCTAGCTTCTCACATATCTTTGCCTGCCCATGCCTTTCAAGATAGAATTTATAATATCACTATTATAATGATGTGGGAATTCTGTGATTAGTTAGAAAAGTGACATTGATCATTGATGTCACAAGGTGGCTGGGGCACAGCTGAAGAAAACCATATAAACTCAATCTATTCTTCCTGCTGGTGAGCTTGGAATATCTCTTATTAAATATTAAAACCACAGAAAACAGAACCTTTGGGCCATGAAAAGGTAGATTTTTCTGGAAAGCATCCATTCATTTATTCAATAGACTGGTGGCTTATTATAGGACAGGCACCATTAAGAAGCTAGTGATACAGGCCCAGACAAAAGCCAGATAATAATCTTTGCCCCCGAGGGGGGGTCTACATTCTAGTTGAGGGAGGCTGAAAAGAAATGAAGAAAATAACTGAAATACATGAAGGTCAAATGATGCAAAGGACAATGGAGAGACCGAAGCCTGGAAAGAAGGACTGGCGGGCAGTTTTCAATAATGCATTCAGGTGAGGTCTACTTGTATAAAGATATGAAGCAGGGAAGGGAGTTAACCATGTAAAGATGAGCACAACAGGCTGAAGACCCAGCTAATACAAAGGCTGTCAGGTCAGAGTAGGCCTGGTACTCACTCCAGGAAGGGAAGACAACAGTGTGGTGAGTAGCAATGAATGGAGAAGGAAGGAAAACCAGGACCAGATTCTTTAGAGTCTCTGGGAAGGTGACTCTGCATTAGATAGAAAGCCCTTAGTGTTCTGAGCAGAAAGAGAGATGATCTGATCAATGCATTACAATATTGTTGAGCTTATGCGTTGCAAGTAGACCACAGCAAAGAAGGGTAGAAGCAAGGAACCCAGTAAGAGGCCATTACAATGATCTTTGAGAGAGATTGCTGACCCAGACCAAGGTGGTAGCAATGAAAAGCGGTTAAGGTTCTGGAAATATTCTGAAGATAGGCTCAACAGGATTTGCCAGAAAGTTGGATATAGATCACACACACACACAATGGCCACTCCACCTCCAAGTTGAAAGGATGATGGAGCTTTCATACATTGAGATTAGACAAGTTAGGTGTCAGAAGAAGCAAGTGTGTGGGACAAAAAAATGGAGATCCATTTGAATATGTTAAGTTTTAAATATCCTATGTTAAGTTTTAAAGATCCTATTGAGGATGTTGGGAAAACCACTGAATATTTTAGAGTCTGAAGTGTAAGGGGACTAAAACATGGGCTAGAGGAAAGGAAAATTGATCCCGCAACCCAGGCAAATCCTGCAATCACTCAACTAATGGACTGACCCTTCAAAAAATGGAAGTTTCTAAACTGCCACCAAACATGTGTGACCAAAACCACCGAAGAGATAACCTAAGAGAACACATGCTCTTGGATGGACCACAAAAGAGATATCTATGATTGTTTTCACAGCCCTGAACCTCTCTGCATTAAGGTCTGACCTGGCTCTCTGACCTCACACCCAGGGGAATCCCCAAAACAGGGCCTGGAGCACCCAGCAGATTATCTTTCTGGCTCCAGCCATTCCGAAGCAGAGTTGTCAGCACATTCACAAGGAATAGAATGGGAGGAAGTGGCATGGGAAACATTTCTTCTTTCTAAATCAGTTTAACTGCTCACTGCCAAAGAGTTACCTAACCTGGAAGACAAAATTACAAATATTTTATTTATGATGCTTATTCTCTAACAACATTTTTTGAATACACATAGGCACATGACAGAATTTTAAAGGCTGTAGGTATATTTTAGTTTAACCAAGCTTCTTCTCTTCATGAAACTCTCAGTTTGAGGAGTGGAAGAAGGAAGGTAAGCAAGATAGATAAATATGTGTATATTTATAATACAGATAAAGATCGATAATAATGAACATATTAAAACATAGGATGCATAGTCATTCATTTATTTATGCGTTGCCTTCTTCCAGGAAAGGATTTAACATGAGGAGATGCATAAATAAGCCAGCATACAGAATTAAAGGATAGGAGACATAAGAAGCAAACTCAGGTACTGACTGGTCTAATTTCCAGAGATGTCCCTCAACCACTTTGAGCCACAGTTTCCTCATCTCTAATGCAGAGGATGGAACCAGTTGGTCATTCACTGTTGACTATAGGTTTGATGTTTTACACGTGTCTCCCAGAACTTAATCATCTCACTTAATTGAAACTTTATGCTCTTTGACTAGTCACTCCCCATTTCTTCCTGCCCTGGAGCTACTGACAGTGAACATTCTACTCAGATCCTATGAAATCATTATTTGATATTGACTTCTTTAGATTTGTCTTTCTGTGATTGGCTTATTTCAAGAGCATAATATCCTTCAGGTTCATCCATGTTACACATATTTTGAAGAATTTCCTTCTTTTTAATGACTAGTGTTAACTATACATATATATCATGGCTTCTGGATCCATTCATCTGTCATTGAATTTACCTCAACACTTTTTTTAATTTCAAAATTCATTTTATTTCCCAAAAGGTATTTCTCAGTCCAGTAGAGACTTCTATTTTTAAATCTATCCCCTCACATGTATGCCTATATTCATATATACAAAGCACTTGCTCTACAATTATTCTATACCTGCAAAATGGCTCCCAACTCAGGACACTTAAACAAATCCCACTGCTCCTAATTCTGTGACCATTCCAACATAGTCAGTTCACAGCAGATGGGCTTTCTGGACGAGCTGCCCCTGGGGACTTGTGGCATTTCATAGCAACCTTGTTCTCTTATGGAACTAACCCTCAAACAGAGAGCAGAACTTGCTTCTTCAGTAAATATCATGGTTGCTCGTTGAAGAGTAAAGACAAGAACTCACCTACTGGGAACACCAATATCTGGAAGGGTTTATTTAACCAAAGAGGAAAAGGGCAAAATAGAAGATCTCTAAGGTTAGGAATTTGCTTATTAATTCTGCACTCAGTTCTACTTCTTGAGAGTGGCAATTCTGATTCAAACAGCAAGATGGGAAACCCAACTCCCTAAGAACAACTAAATATGGCTATAGCACAGAGTATTAAACCATATACTGCATAGAAATGGACCCTTGGTGCTTCTGAACAAGTTTCTCAACTGTACTCTATATTTACTACCTTAGATATCACAGCAGGTTTTCACTCCAAACTACCGAAGTTTGTGGGTTTTTAAACACCACTTAAACGATCTTCTCTCCAAAGAATTAAATTACCATTTATAGCCTCTTCCACTATTAAAAATTAATGAATTTACTAGTTCCTAGGATGGAGGCCTTCATTTGTTTTATAATGAAGAAAGCTTTGATCTGCAATTCTCCAAGGCTGTGATTGTTTTTATTCTTCACTTCTTCTCATTAAAAATAAATACCTCCATTCTCTCAGATACACCTGCGAAGCACTTAAAACACTCATTCGAACAATAGGAAACCTATTTTAGTCTCCTTGCTAAAGAATCTACTGTTAAAGTGCTTCTGCAGTGGGAAAAGCACTTTTCTTCTGTACCCCAGTGCCATTCCAGGTGGTGAAGGACCAAAATTGAAGGTTTGCGACTAATCACTATTTACAGAGCAAGCTCGAAGGGCAACTTCTTAAAGCTGAAGATCTGAGCTATAATCAGAATTCTTCACATACTGTCTTTTGTTCTAGAGGGAGGAGCGAGCCAACTTCAAGGCACAGTTTGATTTATTGAATACTTCAGGCTACACCCCTAATATAGTCCCAACCCCCAGGAGTGGATTTTCTCTAGCAGATGCCACAAGCCTTAATAGCAAAAGCCAAATGAGCTCTTAGCGTATTACCAAAAGATAGCTGGCAGCAGCTAGAATTCCTTCTCCCATGTTATCACTGTAGTAAAATGCCCATAACTGTGCCCTAAGTGTGATATGTATTATTAAAACAAGGGAAATGTGAAGCTTTTCTAAATGAACTAGTTATCAAAGACTATTACTAATTCAAGTGTGGTCATTCAGGAAAATAGCTACACCAGAAACATGTTCTGTGTTTGAATAACACGATCCATTCCACTCAGTTACTATTTGCTGATTACACAAAGGGCTGAATGAACAAATGCAGTAAATTCCCTCCGTGCATATAAAAGGTTCTCAAAGCTATTTCCAGGATCTCAGCATTCTTGTCCATTACTCACCACCAGATTATCCAAGGCTTCTGTGATATGAAACTTGGAATAATCAAAAACCCTAGCATGGTGATAGTCTGCCTTGAAGTCAATAAAAAATACTTGAACTCTTAAGTTTTCCAATCCACAGACACTGCATACTGCACCTCTGCAATACATCAGCTGCTAGGATGACAAAGTATCACCAGCAACGTGTGTTCCCACTGCCAAAACTGGGGAGCGTTTCCCATTAGGAACCATGTCTGAGCTAAGGACTCAGGCCAACAGAAAACGGAAAGCACTCTGTCTCCAGGGTGAGGGAGGGAGTCTGCTGTCCTTAAGCTGCAGTTTTTGCCAACACTCTCATCTTGGGGAAGAGCATTAGCAGAGGTGCTCGGGATCACTGCCAAGCTGCTTACCCACTGCCTGCCATCCTGCCTGCCGCATTCGATGAGCCTGTGCAGGAGGGAGTGGGGGGGGCAAAGTGGAATGTTCTAGAAGACAAAACAGAGAAAGTCCCCAGATAAGCCAAACTGCCACTTCTGCCCTTTGTTGCCTCAATTCGACATGCATGTGTACACAAATACATAAGTGACTGAAGAATTTTTTTCTTAATTTTGGCCCTGAATTCAAAACATACAAATGCTTCTTCTTATGAGACAAATGCAAAACATGCACACACACAAAAAAAGAAAAAAATTAGGGATCTTCTGCCAAGATGATTGTTTTTCCTGAGCATAAAGGGAATAATTTCAAATTTGGCTAAGATAGATTATTTCATAAAAACAGAAAAGATCTAACTGCCTGTCCCCAGATGTCACACAGATGATCATATAGCCACTGGAACATACTTCTCGAATGAGCTGCCCTGGAGCTGCAAGAATGGGATGAGCCTCTGGATGGAAGGAGTTTAGCACTTCATTATCTGTTATTACTTATTACTTCTTATTACTTCTGCCCAGTATCCTAACTCTTTCACATTTCTACACACAAAAACACTTGCATGGCATATTCAATTCACTTCCACTGTAGAAAACCTAAACATCTGGCAACATAATAACAACATCAATAATAATAATACCACATACTACAAAATAGTGCATCCTTAATGAAAAGCAGATATGTGTGCAAGCATGTATCTAAAGCAGATGGGGTATCCTTTCTGAAGTTGCAGTCTTAGCTGTGCACATGTAAATCATAAGCAGAGCCTGCTTAGCTGTCTCAAGTACTCCATACTCTCTCATTCTCCCCTATTAAAAATGGGAAAAGGGCTAGGGCTATAGCTTAATGGTAGAGCACTTGCCTAGTCTGTGCAATGCTCAGGGTTCAATCCTAGCACCACACACCCACAAACACACACAGACCCCCCCCAAAAAAAAGGAAGATAGTCTTCTTGTCTTCAACATGCAACCTCAACCTCAACTCATCTGAATACTCCCCAATTCAGGTCCCAGAGAAAAGAAGGATTTGATGACAGTCTACCACCCTCCTGTGTTTTTGCTTATCACCTATTCCCATTCTATAAAAGAATCAAGACAATGATACCCATAATGTCATTTTCCTAATAGAAAATTCTGTCACCCAGGAGCTATAAGCATCTAACTCCAGTCCAGACAAAAAGTGTTTCTGATGTCCCTGAGGTAATATTATCTTTGTCTATATTTCAGAAATTCAATTCCACTCAGAAGGTATTTATAGAAGATCTTCCCTGTGCCGGCACCACACTTGGCTCTGGGGAAACAAAAGAAGCAGTGGCCAGTCATAGCACCTCATAGAGAACAATGATCTTTCAGCATCCCCTGGATGGTATTTGAGGTACTATGCTGGAAACATGTGCAAAGATCTTAGAAGGAAGAGCAACAAGTCTTCCTACTACTCAGCCTCTGCAAATAGTTCATCTAAAAAATCCAACACAAGCAGGGAATGATGGCGCACGTTTGTAATCCCAGTACTTGGGAGGCTGAGACCGGAAGATCTGGGTTCACGGCCAGCCTCAGCTACTTAGTGAGGTCCTCCGCAACTTAGCGAGACCCTGTTTCAAAATAAAGAACAAAAAATAGGGCTGGGGGTGGAGCTCGGAGGTAGAATGCCCCTGGGTTCAATCCCCGGTACCGCAAAAAAAAAAAAAAAAAAACCAACACAGGCTTTGTTTGAATACAGTGTGTCCCATGCAAGAACCCTATGTTTGGATGGGTCCATTTCAAGAGCTCTTGCTATCTTGCCGCCCTAGTCCTTCCTGGTCCTGTACTCTATGAAGGACTCTCCAGGCTCTAATATCTAAGGCCAATATCCCCTTTATGATTCTCCTACCTCTGTCACCTAATATCTAAGTGATGGAGTCTTCAGAATTGGAGCAAAGGCCAGTGAACATTAATGGCATTGGTTACTCTGCCTCCTTTGCAAAATTAATATTGAACCTAACACTATTTCTTCTTTCCTCTCTTTGTGAACCCCATACTCCATCACAGTGGAACAATTCCTTATAGTTCATAGAGGTCTTAAGCTTTCCCACTTACATCCTTGACAGGCTATTCACACTACTGTAATGTCCTCCTTCCCTTTTCAACATATCCATTCAGCACGACCAGTTCAGAAGCCACCTCTTCTACCATCCTCCTAATGATAGTATACTTTACTATGCACCTAGCTTTCTTATTTGTTAATTTATTTATCATGTATATACTGAGGGACTACCCTATGCTCTCTTTAGTACTGGGGAGGTAGAGATGAATGAAAACAATTTGCTCCAAGCCTTCAGAAAACTCACAGAAGTGTGTAAATGTAGTAATGCAATACAAAGGGATAAGAGATTTATTAAAGTCCCAAGAAATTTTGTGTGTCCCCAGAAACAAAAGGAAGAAAATCACCTTCTTGGATGAGTCAGCAGAGGCTTCAAGGAAAAAGTACCTTATACTTCTGTAGACTATTAAGTAATTGTAGGCAAGGTCAATGTCTGGTTCAAATCTGTCAAGGTGTACTACTATACAAACAGTCTATGAAATAAATAAATAAATACATAAATACATACATACATAAATACATAAATAAAGGCATAAATGAATGACATATAAATATATATATATATATATATATATATATATATATATGTTCATCCTGTGAATCTCACATTTTAGGCACAGACCACTTTAACAAATGCTTCCATGAAACATGAAGACATATTATTCTGATCCCCCTGCAAAGATGTAGAAGTACATTGCTTAGTGGTTTCCGAATTGAAGGTAAAACCAGGAAGCTATTCAAGTGAATAGACCGTCATTAACTGTAAAAGCTGCAAAGAGACAGAATTCAAGTCTTTGGGTGTGCACCGAACTGTTAGCAAAAAAAGTCTCTGAAACCCAAACCATGAAAACTAATGAGTAGAGAATCTAGGAGGTGTTACAGAGCCAGGGTCCTGATAGAACCAGGCTAGCCTGACTGACTGTCACTGCAACTAGGATGCCTCAGAAAATGATTTAAAGTTTAATACTCAAGGTGGAAGTTTGGTGTCAAAAATTTTGACTGATGAACTTTATAACATTCCAACCTACATGGCAGTAAAAAACCCGAATGCCTCTCTCAACCCATGGGCAAAGCTTGTCACTGATAAATAACTCTCAGATGTTCTTTTGCTTTGATGGAAATAAATGGTGAGTGATATGATCTTTTCTGGGGATATAACACCAAGATGATGGAGGAATATTTTTCCAAGTTTTGGGAAAATAGGACTGGATTGCAGACATAGCACTGACCTAGGATTCGCACAGGAGTACAGATCAAAGACCATGTTCATCTCCATAACTATAGTTACTCATCCATAAAATAAGGATGCATGCCTCAATTCTTTTTTTTTTCCTGTACTGGGGATTGAACCCAGGGGCATTCTACCTCTGAGATACACCCCCAGCACTATTTTTTATTCTTTATTTTGAAACTGGGTCTCGCTAAGTTGCAGAGGGCCTCACTAAATAGCTAAGGCTGGCTGTGAACCTGCGATCCTCCTGTCTCAGCCTCCCAAGTACTAGGATTACAAGCGTGTGCCACCATGCCTGGCTCCCTCAATTCTTATTTTGCAAAATTTAAATACGATTGTAAATTTCAGGTAAATGCAATGGATAATTGATAAAGCTGGATGGTTATTGGGTTCCACCCAATGCTGAAATGACCTGAATTCATAGCACAAGTTAATGTTGAACACAGACTAATTTATATTTTCTAAGTAGTCTATTGAGAGCTGGCCAAAAAGAATTTCTATTCTTGTTCCGTGAATGAAAAAAAATAGAGTTAGAAGATGAATTCTACTGACTACATCTTCAAAATGACTCTTTGTACCTCTTTATTTTATGAAGTCTCAAACTCCATAGTTATGAGACCCATGGTCCCCTGTAATGGTTTGTATTTGGGGTGTCCCCCTAGTCCTCAAGGAAACAAGGTGGCAATATTGGAAGCCGGGCTTGGTTGTAATCTCAGCAGTGGATAAATCCATTGTAATAGATTTATCTGGGAGTGGCCCAGGCCGGTAGGGTGTGGCTGGAGAAGGTGGGTCCCTGGGGCTGTTTGCCTTGGAGATTATACATGGTTCCTCCTCCCCTGGCTTGTGCTCTTGCTTCCAGCCTCCATGATGTAAGGAGCAAAGCCCTCTCTCTGCTTCCTGCAGCAATGCCCTGAGATCCGCGGTCCACGGCCTCACCTGGACTAAACTCTGAGTAAATAAATCTTCCTTCCTCTAAGTTACATGGTCAGGTTTTTAGATTATAGCTGTGAGAATTCTGACTAATAGATCCAAACCCAGTCCTTTATTAATTCACACTAGGTTGATTCCAATAGATTCCCAAATGACCTGTTCCCTGTACCTCCCTTGACTTCAGTTCTTCTTCACTACAAATTACCTTTCCCAAGACTGTGCATCATTGTCTTGTTCACTACCACATCGCTTCTTCCTGCCCTTAAGTAAAATTTTTCTGCCATCTCCTCCCATACCCTTCTCTTCAACTAAGACAAATAATTCCTTTACTGCCCTCAAAATTCATTTTGTCATCTCTGACTTTTGTTTTCCTTTTTGTTTTTATTCTGGCTATCCCCAGGGTCTATATTATTTTACATTCTGTTCTGCAGATCTCACCCATGTTTCAAGACTCAGTTCATATTTTTCTTTCTCTAAAAAGCGTGTTCATAGATATATCTAGAGGGAATCAAACTCTTTTATTTTTAAACTCCTCCCAAACACTATCCATATTTTAATCATTGTACTTATCAAATTCACACTGTATCATGTCTATATATAGTGTCCCTCATATATAAGCATCTCTCTTTTTTTTTTTTTTGCAGTACTGGGGATTGAACCCAGGGGCATTCTACCTCTGCACTACACCCCCGGCCCTATTTTTTATGCTTTATTTTGAAACCGGGTCTCACGAAGTTGCGGAGGGCCTCACTAAGTAGAGAGAGAGAAACAGGGAGAGAGAGAGAGAGAGCTGAGGCTGGCCGCGAACCCAGATTCTCCAGTCTCCGCCTCCCAAAGTACTGGGATTACAAGTGTGTGCCACCACACCCGGCTTAAAGCATCTCTTGATTTATGCATCTCTTCTTAATCCTTGACTATCATATTCTTAAGAACAGGAATGAGTCTTCAGTGACTTTCACTCAGAGCCTGGCACAGTAACTGCATCTTTATTTCTTCATTCATATCTATATGCAGTGTCTCATATATAGTATCTCTTTTATTTTTTTCTTTGCGGTACCGGGGATTGAACGCAGGGGAGTTCTACCTCCACGCTACGCCCCCGGCCCTATTTTTTATACTTTATTTTGAAACCGGGTCTCACGAAGTTGCAGAGGGCCTCACTAAGAGGAGAGAGAGAGAGAGAGAGAGAGAGAGACAGACAGAGAGAAAGAGAGAGAGAGAGAGAGAGAGACAGACAGACAGACAGACAGCGAGAGAGCTGAGGCTGGCCACGAACCCGGATCCTCCGGTCTCTGCCTCCCAAAGTACTAGGATTACAAGCGTGCACCACCACGCCCGGCTATAGTATCTCTTATGTATAAAATTGAGAAATAATTCTGTGGACCTGAAGCCTTGCTTTGACATCTTTGATTTATCTGAAATCCTTTTTGTAGTGCTTTGCAAATAGTGTAAATAGTGAGCAGCCAGCACCTGCTTGCTGAAGGGAATGGAGCCAAATTTCACCCTTTACTGTTTATTCCACAAATATTTACTGAGCACATTCTATGTAACAGACAGTCAAAGGTGCTGAGAATACAGCCATGAAGATAAGAGGTAGTCATCTCAAATATCTATTCAAGGTTACATATAAGTAAATAAGTAAACCATTTAGCATATCTGATGGTGAGAATTACTATAGAGCAAAACAAATCCAAACAGAAACAGAACCAAAGATATATATGAAGTTTTTGTGCAAAGAAAATTTCAATTTTAAATTGCCTGGCCAGGGAAATCATAAGTGAGAAAAATTCGTAAATCAGAACTGATGATATAAATAAACAATCATTTATAGAGTACTAGCTATGCAAAAAAAATACCATTAGGTACTGTTAAGGACTAAAATCTGAACAAGACATACTTTTTATGCTTATGAACTTTAAAGTCTTTTAAAAATAATTATTAAATTAGTTTTAATTGATATAACAACTGTGTACATTTATGATGCCTAATATCATGTTCTGATATATGTATACAATGTGGAATGATTAAATCCTCAAGGTTACATAAAAGAATAAGATGCATATAAAAATGATTAGTAACAAGGTAGGAGACAATAAATCCTGATGAAGAGATTTAAAATCTACAAATCAGACTAGGGATGCCAGGAAGGGCTTTGAGGAGATGATGGCATTTGAAACAGGCTTCAAAGAAGAGACAGGTCAGATAGTGGGACGGTTCATACAGGTCAGATGGTGGGATGGGGGTTTGAAGAGTAGGACCCTTGAATATGAACTCTAGTCTAATTCACTAGGAATAAGAGTGATTGAACCATCATTTCTCCAAGGTCCCAATACTGTCCTGGGATAACATTATCACAAAGGGGACCAGGGAGCAATGGTGATGGTGGGAAGTGCCTACCTCCAGAAGAGGCTTCATTTCTAGTTTATTGATCGATTACCTTTTATAGAACACTCATCATAAGGCAATTACTGCATGAGGCTATAAGCAAAAGCTATCTAAGACTTATGCCTGCCCTTAACAATATCATAGTCTAGTAATGGGAAGAGATGCATAAATCAATGATGAGCATTCGGTGCCACAGATGCACAACTGAACTTAAGCACAGGGCCCGAGGAAATGCAGAAGAGAAGTGTTGTGTCGGCAGGGGAGTTCATGGAAGGCTTCCCAGGCAGGCAGATCTTGAGCTCATTTGCATGTGTTTAATCAAAAAATTTCCTCTTAATTACAAAATGCACTCATACTTGTAGAAACTTGCAAAATATAATAAATGGTAATGTAAAAAATTAAAACCACCTATAATCCTATCACACAAACAGCTTCTATTAATTTTAAGATATATCTTTCCAGTGATGATTTGCCATCTCTCTCTTCCCCTCCTCACTAAACATAGTTACAGAGACCAAAATACATAAATGAGAATACATATGCATGCATTTGTGTTTTATACTCCTCACTTGTTATTATATTCTAGATCTCTTATGTCATCAAGAATTGGTGAAAATATAAATCTAATAGTCGTGTAATATTACACAGTATTAGACCATTCCATTACTGTTAGATATTTTAGTTGCTTGAAATACAGTGGTTTTGCTATTTTAAGTAGTAGCAATACAGATTTGTTTCCTTGAAAGAGGATCTTAGAAATGGAATTATTAAATCAAAGAAAACATGTTGTTTAAAAAAAAGTTTTTAAAAACACATAAAAATAAAATTATAAGAAAAGGAAAGGCAACATAGACAGGAGAACTTGTGTATGAAAGCACACCGGCATGAAATGATGTGACACTTTCAGGAATGGTAAGTCATTTGGGAAGGCCAGATCAAGGGTGTGCGTGTGAGGGAAGGGAGTGGCCAAATAGAGATGAAGCTGAAGGGATGGACAGGCACCAAATCAGAACCGCCTTGAGAGCTGAGTCATGGAGGTTTAACTCTGCTGTAGAATTAGTTAGGGGAACCTCAGAAATATTTTAAGGAAGAGTGGAATATGATCATATTTGTTATTTGAAAGGTCATGCTTATGGTAATGATAGGGGGCGCACTGACAGAAAAGACATTTTTGAGAGCTACTGCAATAATCTGGGAGCAAAGTAAGACTGGCCTGAAGCAAGACAAGAGTAACACCCAAAAAGGGATACATACATGTGCTTAACATCCCCATTCCCTCTAATTGGTTACTGCTGCGTTTCTTTTCTTTTTTTTTCTTCTGGTACTGGGGATTGAACCCAGGGACATTCTACTTCCAAGCTACAAGCCCAGCCCTTTTTATTTATTTATTTTATTTGTGAAACAGGGTCTTGCTAAGTTGATGAGATTGGCCTCAAACCTGTGATCCTCCTGTCTCATCCTTAGAAGTACTGAGATTCCAGGCATGTGCCACCAGGCCCTAGTGCATACTTCTTTAAAGATACTTTCTGAGCAAAAAAAGGTATACCTTTTGAATTAATTCCAAAATCTGTGGATTATTAAAAAAAAACACTTGTCCCAAACCACTACATCCAGTCATCTCAAATTACTTTCCCTTCTATACCTGACCTTTGTAATTGCCATAAGAATGGGCCTTTGTGATATCAAATCTATATGATAAGATATAAAAGCTAGCCAGGGCATTGGAGAATCTCAGCTCATATCTTGACATTTTTCTGAGCAAATCATTGTTACCTCTTTTTTGGAAGAGGTGATGGCACTGGGTGAATGCTAAAGTTGTTTTTGCCTCCAGACATCTATGAGTCTCTTCAAGATTAGTCATAAAAAGTGTTAACTACAAATTCTTATTTTCACTAAAAACACATTTTCCTTGAGAAACTTACATCAATTAATAATGAGTCAATAGGGAAAGATAACTGAGATCATGGGCTCTAGTTCAAATTAGATTGGTTTCAAGTCCTCATTCACAACTAACTTGTGTGTGCCATGGCATGGAAGGATGTGAGAAAGTGAAAGGCCTCTGTGAACCACAAGGAATGGTTCCATTGTGAGGGAGCACGGGGTTCACAAAGAGAGGAAGAAGGAATAATGCTGGAAAAGGAACATGGGGTTTAATATTAGTTTTTCAGAGGAGGCAGAGTAACCAATGCCACCAATGTTTACTGGCTTTGCTTCAATTCTGAAGACTCTATCACTTAGGTTTTAGAGAAATATTCTTCAACTCAGTTTTCTTTCCTGCTTAAAAAAGGATATTCTCTTTAGTTATGTATGTTTGTGCAAGAAATAAAGAGATAATTGAGTTAAGACATGTAAAGCACTTTTAAAATTAAATGACACAATGCCGGGCATGGTGGCACACGCCTGTAATCCTAGTACTTGGGAGGCTGAGAAAGGAGGATCACAGGTTCGTGGCCAGCCTCAGCAATTTAGCGAGGCCATCCACAACATAGTGAGATCCTATTTCAAAAAATGAATAAACAAATAAAATAGGCTGGGAGTGTAACTTAAAGGTAGAATGCCCCTGAGTTCAATCCCAAGTACCAAAAACAAACAAACAAATAAACAAATGACAACAAGCCAGGCATGGTGGCACACGCCTATACTCCCAGTACTTGTGAGGCTAAAAAAGGAAGATTGCAGGTTTGTGGCCAGTCTCAACAACCTGGGAAAGCCCTCAGAAACTTACTGAGACCCTGTTTCAAAATAAAAAATGAAATGGGTCTGGGGATTTAGCTCAGAGATAGAATATCCTTGGGTTCAATTCCCTGTATCACAAAAAAAAGGAAAAAAAAAAGAAAGAATCCATCAGCACCTACCACCAGAGGACAGGAAGCCACTCAGGATGTAAAGCTGCAGGAATGGACATGGCACAATCGACACACACCGTATTCATCGTATACTGTCTCCTGAGATGGGATGGTCTACAGAGAAACATCTTTCACTCTGAATCTATATCTTTTCTAACTGTCACCAATTACAGGGGGGCATGATATTAATCACTGAAGTTTACAAACTATCTTTGTGCAAACAGAATTCAAAATTAGAATTGATTCACAGGCTGTGTATATAGTTCAGTGATAGAGTACTTGCCTCACATGTGCAGGGCTTTTGGTTTATCCACAGCATGACCAAAAATAAAAAAAATAAAAGAAAGAGTTGATTCACAACTGGCATGTGTAAATATATATATATATATATATATATATATATATATATATATTTTACACACACACACACACACACACACACACACACACACACATATATATTCACAGTTTCTACTAGTATATATTTTATCTAAGGATATGTCTAGATTTAATGACCAAAGAAATGTGACTATAATTACACACAGAAAATATAAAGAATCCTAGGAATGTTTCAAGTCCATTCAAATATATGCCTACCTCAAAGGAGAATTATTATAATGAAGCCCAAAGATGAAGAAATGGTCATATCAAAGTCAAATTCCTTATGACTGCCCCAACATTTTTCTACAAGGAGTAATCCCCCAAAGATATCCCTAACAAAGCTACTCTCTAACCCTAGAGTTGGTTAATGAAGTCATTCCTCAAACATGTGATTTTAATATAAAGTACATAAATAGAAGTTCATTCGCCAATTGCTTGCGAAGGGCCAAGCACTCTTCCCCACCCCACCTCCTAAGTGGGCTTGTTTATGCTGGTTGGAGTTTCACCTCTGTCTTGCATGAAAAGCACACCTGGTTCATTGCCTATGATTTCCAGCTAGGCATTCTTCAAAATAAAGTAATAACTTAGAGATACTTACAAAAAATTCTCTGTATATTACAATTTGACAGGAACTTTTTGAAAACCAGCTTTTCCCTCAGCATTTCACTTCGTTTTCAAGAAGCAGCTATCTTTACGCACATTTCACTAATTTACATTATATTTAATTAAAACATACAAGTACAACTGGTATCAGCAAATTTGAGCACAGCTACAACCGATTCTCATACGTGACTAAAATTGTTGAGAGCAAAATTATGGGCACACTAAGGAGTGAGCTACTGCTGCAAGCAACCAGTGAGTCATGGCTATCAGATGGTTTCAGAGTGGGAATGAAGTGTCTGTGAACCAAAACAGGAACTTAAGAGAGTCAGTTAGGAAAGTTCCTACTAGGAATGAAATTATTTAATAACAAATATGGTTTTCCTATGAGGCTATATTAGTTAGCTTTTGTTACAATAATGCTTTGTAACAAAATACCCCAAACTCAATGGCATACAATAAATATTTTATTTTCATGCTCATGGATGTCCAGGTCAGCTTCAATCTAAGCAGCTCTAATTCAAAGTGTGGGTCTAGATGGGCTTAATTTCTCACTGCAGATTGTATTGTGTCAGCTCTCCCTTTTAGGCTCCTAGACCAAAGGGGCAGCAGCTATATACCTGGGGAAGTTCTCACAGCAATGACAAAGCACAAAACACCTTTCACACTTCTTGTGTCATGAAATGCTGACATTCCATTGATCAAATCAGTCACATGGCCATACCATAAGTAGAGTCTACCAACCAGAAGCCAAAGCAAGTCCTGTGGACAAGCCTAATATCCTTAGGTAAGAAAATATACTCCTCCACGGATATAAAGAAAAGGAGTGGGATTACATCCCCAGTACTTGGGAGGCTGAGAAAGGAGGATCCAGGTTCCCGGCCAGCCTCAGCTACTTAGTGAGGCCTCCGCAACTTAGTGAGACCCTGTCTCAAAATAAATAATAAAAAAATTAGGGCTGGGGGTGTAGCTCAGAGGTAGTATGCCCCTGGGTTCAATCCCCAGTACCACAAAAAAAGAAGAAGAAAAGGAGTGAATATATTTAACAATACTCTAATCTACCACACAGACCCAAGTAAAATACTTGAAATCTTGAACAGGTCAACATTCTGATAAAAATATTTTCAAAGTTATTTTCATCTCGAACTTTCTACAATTTTATAATTCTACGACTATTTCATATTGCTAGGCTGATTAATGATGTTAATATAAATAAAAAAGAAATAGTACGTGAGGCATTGTTTTGCAAAATAACTTGAGCTAAAGGAAACATTTTGGTTTAGGACTATTTGCCCATGCAGATTCAAACACAGAAAACTGCAGTTTAGCAGGAAAAGTATTCCATAATATGACAACAAAACAATCTCTCTTCACATTCTATACTTGATTCAATGAGATATGGGGCTCTTTAAAAAATATTCTTACTTTAACATAAATATGACATAATAAAAATAGGGTTTACTCTGTACTCTTAAATTTTATACAAATTTCATTGGTGAAAATATTCTAAGATGAGATGACTAATCCAACTCCTCATTTTACAAATTTAGAAATTTGCTGGGAAAACAGCATTATTAGAAATTAAAGTTTGTGATCAATGAACATATATGTACATAAATCTTGAATTAAGACTCACTGTCATCAAAATGAACATTTACATATGTCTCTTATTTTGCATACTACATGTACTAATAATGGGTAGATCCATGTTAAATTTATCGTAGAGACCTAAAGGTGGTCCTCAGAAGTGAGGAAGAACAGCGAGTTGGGGTACATGATAAAGATAAGAATCAAGATGGATTGGGGAGGATGGACAGGTTTTGGACAAATGAAGTAAATTAAGGAAATGGACTCCAGAAAAGCTGGGAAAAGGGCTTCATAATTGAGGTCATAGAAGAAAGAATAAGCATAACATGTCTACCAACTAATAAAATCAGAGAAGAGCAAAGGGTCTGTTGGCATTTCAAGAAAAGTAAGGTTGAATAAAGAGATCCAAGCTGATAATCAGAGCATTTGAAATCCAGACAAAGAAGTGTGGATCTGATCTTCTGACAGAGTTAAATGTTGAAAGTGGCTAACACTGGGAAGTTATTCTGGCAGCAAGGACACATTGCTTGGGAAGAAGAAAAGAGACACAGGCATCTTGGAGAATGCTTTGGCCCTAATCCAGCATGAGATGGGAGATGAGGGTCGGCCTAGGATTACAGCACTCCTGACACGGAAAGAGAGACGGGGTCTGGGGGCTTCTGCTTTCAGGGTGGTACCTGGGGAGACTGGAAAATCAAGGGCTTAGAGTTGGCATGTGCTACAGTAGAAGTCCCTGTCATTGTTGCAATATTTGTTCAGGTTGCATTTACATACATAGCTAAAATACAGAAGTCACCATCATGCATGTGTACATTGGGTCCTTGGTTTACAAGTCTTCTAACAATCCTAGTTCCTATTTTCACTGTTCATAGGAATTTAAGTGTTTCCAACAGCTGTGCAAAGCTCCTTAAGTTTCATTCATAGAAATAAATACAGCAAAATAAACATATAAAAATAAGCTGGGCAAATGGAATGACCATCATCATAGGAAAGGGATAGTTATATGATGCATCAATAAAATTATTGTTTTTATTTATTATTATTATTATTGTGTGTGTGTGTGTGTGTGTGTGTGTGTGTGGTACTAGGAACTGAACTCATGGATGTTCTAACTCTGAGCCACACTCCAGCCCTATTTTTTTTTGAAACAGGGTTTTGCTAAATTGTTGAGGGTCTCACCAAGTTGCTGAGGCTGGCCTTGAACCTGAGATCCTCCTATTTCAGTCTCCCAAGTATTGGGATTACTGGTGTTACATTACCATGCCCAGCTACCCCAATAAAATTAGTTTTTTAAGAAGTATTTTAGCTGGGCATGGTAGCATACACCTGTAATCCCAGTAATTTGGAGGCTGAGATAGGAGGATCACAGGTTTGAGGCCAGTCTCAGCAACTTAGCAAGACTCTGTTTCAAAATAAAAATAAAATAGGGCTGGGGTAATAACTTGGAAGTACAATGCCCCTGGGTTCAACCTCCAGTACCAGAAAAAAAAAAGAAAAGAATATTTTAAACCTAAAAAAAAAAGAATCCAGTGTTCTATTTTCTTTTGGGTTTAAAAATGGATAAATAAGACTATTAATTAATATTAAGATCACATCTGGGCACAGTGGCACATACATGTAATCCCAGTACTTGGGAGGCCGAGATAGGAGGATTGCAGGTTTGAGGCTAGCCTCAGCAACTTAGTGAGATCCTCAGCAACTTTGTCAGAACCTGTTTCAATATTTAAAAAATTAAAAAGGGGCTGTGGGTGTAGCTTGGAGGCAGAATGCCCCTGGGTTTAATCCCAAGCACCAAATAACAACAACAACAATAATTATGACATTGAGTTGCCAGGTATGGTGGTGCACACCTGCAATCCCAGTACTTAGGAGGCTGAGACAGGAGGATTGCAGGTTTGAGGACAGCCTCAGCAAGTAGTGAGACTCTCATTGACCTAGCGAGACTCTGTTTCAAAATAAAAATAAAATAGGTCTTTGGGTGTAGCTCAAAGGTAGAATGCCCCTGGGTTCAATCCTTAGTATCACAAAAAAATTATATTAAGATCAAAGTATTATAATTCTCTCCTTATTCTGATAAAGAAAACATGGAAATACAATGAAATAATATAATGGGAAGAAGCAAGATGGCGACGGAGTAGGAGCCCCCGAACGAGCCTGTCTCAAAACTGTCTCAGAATCACATCAGGGACTCAGAAATAAACAACATCGCACAGACACAAAAGACCCAAAACCCTAAATCCAGTAACCCAAGTACGAATACGCAGACACAGAGGCTACCAGCTCCAGAATTCCTCAGAAAGCTGCAAGCCTG
>PVJS01008511.1:0-17873 GCA_004027185.1 Glis glis
CAAACCCGGATCCTCTGGTCTCCGCCTCCCAAAGTACTGGGATTACAAGCGTGCGCCACCACGCCCCGGCCCCCAATACTCCTTTTGATTTCCCAGTTTTCCAAGTAGGATCTCCAGTTAAAATGTTGAACAAAAGTGTCAAGAATAAAAACCCTTATCTTTTTCCTAATCTTAAAAAGTTTTCAGTCTGTCACCATTTAGTATGAAGTAAGATGTGGGGTAGTTTTTAATTTTCTTGTGTATTTATTACACAGAACAGTGGGTTTCATTGTAACATATTTGTATATGCAGAGAACATAATTCCATCTGTTTCACTCCCCAGTGGCTCCTCTCTCCCTTCTCTCCTCCCTCCTCTGATCCCCTTCTGCTATCTAATGGTCCCTCTTTTATTCCCATGAGGTGTCCTTGTTTCCTTTTTTCTCTCTAGCTTCCATATCTGTGAGAAAACACATGACTCTCATCTTCCTGATTCTGGTTTGTTTCACTTAACATGATACTCTTCAGTTCCATCCATTTTCCTACAAATGGCATAATTTTTTCCTTCCTTTTGGTTAAAAAAAACCCCACCATTTGTTGTGTATACCCCTCTTTCTTTATCCACTCATCTGTGAATGGACAGCTAGCCTGCTTCCCTTACCTGGCTATTATGCATTGTGCTGCTATAAACATGGGAATGCACCTATCTCTAGAGTATGCTATTTTTAATTCTTTTGGATAAATACCGAGGTGCGGTATAGCTGGATCATATGGTAATTCCATTTTTAGTGTTTTGAGGAGCCTCCATACTGATTTCTGTAGTGGCTGTACCAATTTATGTTCCCACTGACAGTGTATAAGGGATGAGTACACATCTCAATAGATACAGAAAAATCACTTGACAAAATCTAGCACACCTTCATAAATTCATGGGTAACTTTACCATGTTCAGGATGCATTCTTTTATCCCTAGAGATTTTCTCATGAAGGCATGTTAAATTTTATCAGATGATTTCTCTCATCTATTGAGATGTGTGTTTATCTATTTTTATTACTAATGTGGATTTTGTTCTCTATTCTATGATCATGGTTTGTTACGTTGAGTAATTATCATACGTTGAAACAGCCTTGGATTCCTGGGATAAGACCTACATAGCCAGGATGTATATTTCTAATACATGTTGCTGTATTTGCATTGTTATTCTTTTGTGTCAATATTCTTGAGGAATATCGATTTATAGCTATTTATTTTATCTTTTTAAATCTTTGGTAATTTTATGTGAATTACAGTAGCCTCATAACATGAGTTAGAAAGTATATTTATTATCCTCTACTTTTTGGCAGATTTTATGAAGTGTTAGTGTTAATACTTATTTAAATATATGGTAGAATCCACCAGTGAACCTGACACTGGGCTTTTCCTTGTGGCAAGTCTTTTCTTATTTAAAAAAATTACTAATTCAATCTCTTGTTATATTTCTATTTAGAATTTCAATGTATAAATATCAGTTTTAGTATTTTATGTAACTCTAGAAATTTGTTCATTTAATCTGTTGCCTAATGGTTGACACATAATTGTTCACAGTAATTTTTTAAAATTCTTCTTTTTATTTCTCAAAGATCAATAGTAATGCCTGTCCTTTCATTTCTAATTCTAGCAATTTATGTCTTCTCTCATTTTTCATGGTTAGTCTAACTAAAAGATTTGTCAATTTTGTTAATTTTTAAAAATAATCATTTATTGTTTTGATTTTCTCTAGTTATAATTCTTATTTAATTTATTTACTTTCCAATACTTACTGTTTCCTATTTCTGTTTGTTTTGCATTTTATTCTGCTCTTCTTATTCTAGTCTGCTAAAGCAGAAGAATAGGTTATTGATTTGAGATCTTTCTTCTTTTTAAATTTTTATATAAAAATTATAGCTATAAAAAGAAGTTTTTATAGCTATAATTTTCTCTTAGAGACTTCCTCTGCTGGATATAATTAGCTTTGGTATTACATGGTATTACATATTCTTGTTTTCATTATCTCAAAGTATTTTATAATTTCATCATCATTTCTTCTTTGATCCACTGCGTACTTATGAATGTGTAGTTTAATTTCCGTATTTTTGTGAATTTCCCAGATTTCCTTCTGTTTTATTTCTAACTTCATTCTTTGGTGGGCTGACAACATATTTGGTATGATTTCAGTCCTTTTAAGCATATTGTGACTTGTTTTGTGGCCTTACATCTTCTCTATCCTGGAGAACATCACTTGTGTGCTTCAGAACAGCTTGTATTCTGTTGCTGAATATTCTCTAGACATCTCCTTGGTCTGGTTGGCTTATGGTATTCTTGAAGTCTTCTATTTCTTCGATGATTTCTTGTCTTCTTGGTCTATACAATCTTACAATTACATTATTTTAAAGTACTTATTAGAGCGACTGTCATTGAAGTGTTCCCTTCCCCTTCAATTCTGTAATTCTGTCATTTATTAGTTTGTGTATTTAGAGGCTCTTTTATTAGAGGCTCATATGTTCATACATGTTTTATCTTACTAGTTTAGTAGCTCTATCATTATAATATGCATTTCTTCATCTCTAGTAAGAGTTTCTTTTCAATATCAGTTTGTCTAATCTTCCAGACTCTGATAATGTTTGTGTCCCTGAATCTAAAGTTTTTCTAGTTCAGATGATATATAGTTATAACATATTTTATCTTTTCTAGCATTCTCTTTATTTTATTATAATATTTAATCCATTTAAATATAATGCAATTATTGATTAGGCAGATTTATATCTGTCTTTCATTATTTGTTTTCTATTTTTCACATGTTTTATTAGTTTATCTATTACTACCTTATTTTGTATTAAATGGATATGTTCTAGTGAATCATTTTAATTTCTTTTTATTTTATTTTAGTTTATTTTGTTATTTTTTATGTTCATTTATTGGTGCATTGTAATTATACATTTTGATATATGTCAGGGTATGAACATCATATATGCACACATTGCACATTTAGCCCTCCCTCCAGTCCCACCCTATTTCCTCCCCCTTCCCTCCCTTTCATGCTCTGGATAGTGATTGAGTCTTATAGGTTTGTGTATGTACATCATGTGCTATAGTGTGTTTCCCTCCACCCCCCTCCCAACTCCCTCAGTTAGGTCACCTTCTTTGTTCATCTAAAGATTTCTTCTTCTTCCCTTCTAAGTCCCTTCTAATTCCCATTCTATCTAGCTCCCACAGATTAGGGGGAACATCCGATTTTTTACTCTTAGTGACTTACTAATGTCACTTAGCATGATGTTCTCTAGTTCTCTCCATTTCCCTGCAAATGACGTGATTTTGTTCTTCTTTGTGGCTGCGTAAAATTCCATTGTGTACATAGCCCATAGTTTTGTGATCCATTCATCTGTTGATGGACACCTTGGCTGGTTCCAAAGTTTGGCAATTGTGAATTGTGCTGCTATAAACATAGATACACATGCATTACTGCATTATTTAAAAGTGATTTTTAAGGGTTGCTCAGAGGATTAAAATCAACATCATAGTCTATAACAATCCACTTTGGATAAATACCAACTTAATTGTAATAATATGCCCCAAATTTATTACTATATTACTCCTCCCACCTTCATTATGATTTTATTGTCATATAAATTTATATATTCATGCATATATATCAACCCAGATTTATAATTAGTACTTTATGAAGTTGTCTTTTAAATCAAACAACATCAAACCACCTACAATCTAAAATTGTAGATGGTTTTGTAGATTGTAAAAATACAATCTAAAATATATTTATATTTGTATTTTTATTTACCTACATAATTACCATTAATGGTGCTCTTTAGTTCTTAAGTCCCTAGTGTCCTTTCATTTCAGCATTAAGAATTCACTTCTACTAGCAAGAAATGATTACTCCTAAAAGTTGGTTAAACTTCCAGATTTTCCGCTGTAAGTACCTATGCAACTATGTTAAGCCTATTAGCATATGTAGAATTTATTTGTTAACATACATTATAGTATAATTCATTATTTATTATTCTTTGTAAAGTAAAATATGTTTTACAAAGGACATATTCTTGCATCTTTAGTGATTGTCTATTATTTTGCTTAGAATACTATGATTTAAAGAATTACCACTCTTGGATCTATAGACTGCCTATGATAAGCCCAATCATTAGCAACAGAACAATAAATGAGCCTGAATACATCTTTGCATGTTTGAAAATTTATTTTCAGTGACAAGTTTATATAGCTGGAATTGATGTCTCAAATGCCCTCTGTTAAACTTTCTATGCATATAATGACATGTCTAGTATGTTTTTAGAACACAACATAGCATTTACACTCCAAGCCTTAGGTTGTGAATACTGATTTCCCCATGCTAAACAATAATAGGACCTTCCCCTTTTTTTAACCTTTGCCAATATTTTTATTCTTTTGTTTCAAATAATAGCTCTTTGAAAACCAGAGTACTGACACTTATTTTTTTAAAATATGTGATTTTATTCTCCTCCCATCCAATACTTTCCTATCATGTTTCTGTTATATTTGTTTGTTTCCTATAGATTTTCAAGAACTTTTTTACATACTTAAAATATTTACTCTTTTCTCTATGTTATAACTTATTTAGCCTTTATGGTTGTATATTAGTCTGAAGGTTCTCCAGAGAAATAAAACCAATGGGGAGAGAGAGAGAGAGAGAGAGAGAGAGAGAGAGAGAAAATGTGTGTGTGTGTGTGTGTGTGTGTGTGTGTGTGTGTACACATATTTTTAAGAATTGGCTCATATGATTAAGGAGGCTGACAAGTTCAAAATCTACATGGTAGACTGACAGGTTGGAGACCAGTGAAAGCCAATGTTGAAGTTTGAGTGTGAAGGGTATCTGCTGGGGGAGGTCCATTTATTCAAGCCTCAATCTGATTGGATAAGACCCACTCACAGGATGGAGGGCAATCTGCTTTATTCAAATCCCACCAATTTAAGTGTTAATATTGTTGCAAGGTAGTGTCCCAGTCAGGACCAATCAGACCACCAAAGGCATTAAATGAGAGTCTTTATTACTGGCCAGTAAGACTACACAGGCATGAGAGCCAAGTGTAGTACTTGACTGTCCTCCAGCATTTTCTTATATAGGATAAGATACAATACAAGCTCAGGGTGAAACTGAGGTTCCCATGGTTTCAATAGCAGGGGGTGGGAAGCCTCTATGGTTCCCATAGTATTCAGGTACGTCAAGCAAGCCAAGCATATCAAAAAGTACAGAGGCAAGAATAGGCAGTTAGCAAGATAACAATAACACAGTAAGTTACAATATGTTATTACGACAATCCGTTAACTATCCTGCCAATGTCCTGGTTTAATTTTTTTTAAAGCAAACTTCCCTGTTTTAGGGCCAGGTTTGAGGTCATTCTGAGTAACAAATATGGAATCACTCTAGCTAATAAGTTACTCTGGCTAACAAGCTCTAACTATGCATCATTACAATATCATCCACAAACACCCTCACAGAAATGTCCAGAATGATGTTTGATCACATAATTGGGCACTGTGTCTCAGCCAAGTTGACGCGTAAAATTAACAATCACAGACCCAGGAGTGGTGGCACATACCTGTAATCCCAATACAATGGGAGGCTGTGGCAGGAAGATCACAAGCTGGAGGCTGGCCTCGACAAATTAGTGAGACCCTTAGCAACTTAGCAAGACCCTCTTTATAAAAAATATTTTTAAAACAAGGGGGTCTGAGGGTGTAGCTCAGAGGTAGAATGTCCCTGAGATCAATCATCAATACAACAAAAGTATATATATATAAATAAAATGAAAATAAAAATAAATAAATAAAATGAACCATCACAGGTTGCTATATTATTTTTTTACCCTTCTACCTTATTTATTAACTCCTTTCCCCCTAAAAAATTATGCATACTCTGCCATGGCTAACATTTAAAATTTTATGCATGTCATTTCCTTAGAGTGCATAGTTGAGGTTTAGAGGCAATTTATAGCATTTTTTGAATGGTTAGGCAGTTGCATCAGCATCATATAATGAACAGAATAACAGGCACTCACAGATATCTGGGTCCTTATCTCCTGAATGTATGAATATGTTGCAAAGGGATTTTGCAGATGTGATTAAGTCAAGAGTCTAGCTGGGACATGACCCCAGATTATTTGAGTGGGTCCAATGTTATCACAGAGTCATTAAACTAGGGAGGCAAGAGGGTCAAAGTCAGAGAAAGTTACAGTATGACAGCAACAGAAGGTGAAGTCTAGCATTTTTAAGACAAAGAAAAAGGCCATTAACCAAAAAATACAGGCATCTTCGAGAAGCTGGGAAAAGCAAGGGAACAGATTCCCAATCCCTCTAGAAGAAATACTGACCCACAGACCCTTGACTTTAGACTACCGAGGCTGACTAGGAACCTCTGACCCCTCAGACTGTAAGAGTGTACATTTGCATTGGGTTAAGCCATGGAGTTCAAGGCAATTTGTTTCAGAAGCAGCAGGTGACTAATACATGCCATTTATTGAACAGTTCATCATTTTCTTCACTGATTTAATATTCGGCATCTAACACGGCTGTTCCAGGAATAATATTTAGCAAATGATATGCTTATGCATTTTAATCTTAAATCATGTTCTCTTGTAGCTTTGAAATGTTTCCTTGTAGATTAAGGAACATCTCAGAGGCCTAATTATCAGGAATTTTGCCCTAAATAAGGAAAAAGAAGTCAGCACTTGACTTCTTTCGCAAGAATATCAGTTTGATTGCCCGAAGACGTCTCTAAATTTCTGTAGTCTGTAAAAAAACAAAGGCTGGACTCAGACTTTCAAATTCCTCACTCATCTTTTTTTTTAAGTATCATTTTACCTGTTATAACTAGACAGAGTCTGAGGAAGAGAAGACCACACATTCCTTGGCTACCATGTGATCCAGGCTGCATATTTCTCATGTGGGTCATTACATTAATAAAACATTAACTTGCTTTGCTATTACTGCTATTATCTCCTTAATGTCCATTCTCAATATAACAGACAATATTTGTTAACCCTCTGCCCAGAGTTCTCTAATATTTTTCTATCTCACTTAGTGATAACATGATCTAACCCAGACCACTTCTCCTACCTCATCCCCAACCACTTGCCCTCTCAGTCACTCTTTTTCAACTACCCTGCCCTCCTTCGTTTTGCCTCTAACACACCAACTATACTCTTACCCCAGGGCCCCTGCATCTACCGTTGTTTTCTTTCCAGGACTTCTCTTATCCCAGGCATATTCCATGGCTCCCTGCCAATCTCTGATCAAACATCACCTTATTAGAGTTATTTCCCCTGAAGTTATATAAAATAGCACCTGGGTGACACCTCACCGTTCATGCTCCTTATTCTACTTCATTTTTCTTCTTCTCATATGCCAGCCCAGGACATGTAATATATTTGTTTCATTATTTTTGTCTTTTCCCACTAGAATATGGGGAGAACAATGCCTGAGGTATAGCAAGGACTCAATACACATTTGAATGAATCAGCCCCAGACAACACAACTAAGTATAAAAGTGACTATATACCTGTTCTTTAATATTGAAGATGGAAGTGCAGTCATTTAGGATACTTCTACTTTTGAATTAAATTTCTTCCTGTAAAATAGGGCTTAAATAGGGCCTAATTTGCATACTTACATAGAACCACATCTGCATACTTACAAATTTTAGCCTTGAACCATTTAGGCAATAATCTTTGTTTAAAGACTAGGGAAAGACAAGTTATGAAATTCTACTTGAATTCCCAAAGCCTTTGGTAAAATGTAGGTGAGAAGTGATAGAGCAAATGATTCTGTTGTTTTTATAGAGTGAGAAAATCATGCCATTTCATTCATTTTCATTCTGTCAAAGCCTAAGAAGGAACGGTGCCTATCTGGGATTGCTATCTTATTTCTTGTAATAAGAAAATAATTTGGCAACTGGACAAAGTGAACACATTGGAAAATCCTCCTGTCCAATGATACATGAACTATAAAACTCCCCTAAAAGAAGAAGGTAGGAATTCCACATGACTCAATCTTCAACCAATTGGATGCAAGCTTATAAAATACACTCCCCCAAGTCGAGCGTGGTGGCGCACGCTTGTAATCCCAGTACTTTGGGAGGCAGAGACGGGAGGATCCGGGTTCGCAGCCAGCCTCAGCTCTCTCTCTCTCTCTCTCTCTCTCTCTCTGTCTCCCTGTCTCTCTTTCTCTCTACTTAGTGAGGCCCTCCGCAACTTCGTGAGACCCAGTTTCAAAATAAAGTATAAAAAAATAGGGCCAATGGTGTAGTGCAGAGGTAGAACACCCCTGGGTTCAATCCCCAGTACCGCAAAAAACAACAACAACAACAACAAAAATACACTCTCCCAATCAAATGTCTACCTGAAGCAGCATTTTAAAATTTCTTGCCAATATGTTCTCTCTTTTTTTTGGTATTAAATAAAAAAATAAACTAGTAAATATTCAAACAAAGAGACTACTCTCAATTTTTTTCCTTTTAAATTTCATCCAGTGACGAGTTTTGAGGTCAAGTTCAAAGTTTGAACATTTCATTATTTTATAATGGTGAATAATGTGCCCTCTATGATTAGGTTCTTGCTGCTCTTGTTCTGATAATAGCAGATTCCTGGTGTTCCGCGAATGAAATTCAACTATCTTTCTGGGAATATGATGAGAAAATGAAAGAATAATGATCGTTGACTGATGAATTTATTGGAGATGGTTGGTTCCACTTAGTTTTACATTTTCAGCATCTACTCTGCTAAAAGCATTGGATTTCTATTTGTAATACATTAGATTTATCTTTAAAACTAATGAGCATTGGAGACTATCAATGTCGTGGATGATCTTTTTCATATCGGCCTTTATACTGCATTTGCCTATTGCTTATTTTTTCACTGAAGTGTTTAAACAACTTTCTGAGCCCCAGATGATGCAGGCCATCTCTCAGGCCACGTCTTTCTCGAGCCCTAAGTGTTGTTCTAGCACATAATGAACCCCTACACCCAGAGAGAGCCAGGGAAGTTCTACAGTGTTCCACGCTGAATTCCAGGAAAGAATCTTTTCAGTTGTTCACAATGTTATATGGTCTAAGAGAATCCAATGAAGATTATTTTATGCTTATACAATATTGCTTCAGAACAAGAACAAATGATACATCTGTGTATGGAAGTTAATTTTTCAAAGACACACTTCATCCTAATGCCGAATTTAAAATGCTCTTTCAGAAGCCTCTTGAAACTGGGAAAAAAATCATAAATCAAAGACCCTCAAATACATGAGGTTTATCTTGGTGCTCTGCAGAAATTTTGCTAACAAGGAAAAGTTATGACTCTCAAGAAATAGTTTTTCAGAAGACAGTTCGGCAATTCCAGGGAGAATATAATTCATGAAAAGTCAGGTTCGGGAAGGGAGCTCGCTGGCTAAAATATGAATAAGGTTTATGCACTTTCCTCTTCATGTAAGAAGATTTTTTTTAGAGGAGGTATTGTCTGCGGAAAGGAGTTCCATATCCTGGCAGCTTAGGGATGGCAGAATATATTAAAAGTGCGGGGCGGGGAAGGCATTGATAGTAATGAATGATATTTTTTCTATTTCTGCAATGTCATCCACACCTGGACTCATCATGTCATGACGTTAAATGTGAAGAGCATTTACTTAAACTTGGAGTTTTTCTGTGGCAGGTGCTTGAAAGAATACCATATAATTTTGAGGTTATAAAAACAAGGAATGAAGTCCGGGTGTATTGTGAGAAAAGGTAAATTCTCAGCTCATTAGAGCAGAAAGCCTGATCTGTGAAGATAGGAGCTGAAAGTCACTTGGACATTCTGTTTCCGGGCAAGTGGTGAGAAATGCTAACATGTTATCAACTTTCTAAAGGAGGGCACTACCTATCCTGGGGATTCTATTAGGGATGCTGCACAGATAGCTCTGAATTTTTGTCAGAGTGCCTTCAATAGGTCAGTTAGACCAAGGCACTGGTGTGATATTGATCTGGAAAGAGGACTGGACCTATTTAGTTTGTGGCATTCAAAAAGCGATGATCACTGAACAGTTGCCATGTGCTGGGACAATTTAATTCCAAGAACCAATTAGAGTCGCCTCGCTTGACAGACTCGCTAAGGACAGAGGATTCTCCCAGTCACCTAATTTTCTCCATGCACACCCCCATATCCCTGTCCCTGGGAAGCTAGACTTAGCTAGAGAAGACTAGAATGACTTCTTAAATTGTAGTTACCTACATAGACTCATCTCTTCTTCCTAACACGTGGTACTTGTTAATGTGATTTTTTTCAAATACATGTTTAATATCTGACTTCTCTGGCATATATGAGTCTTGTTGATAGGTAGTACAACATCGATCAGCTAGAATGGATGGTGAGTGAGTGTCCCCCCAGTGAATGAATAGAAACTAGTTCCTGTCTCTCAGTCTCTTGCTATGAGCTCAGCACCATGATTGTCTTACGAGCACTATGTGACATGGTTTCCAGCCTCAAGGAACAGGAGGCCTCATTGGAAGACAAAGGCAAAATCAATGAAATGAAATTGGGTGCTTGAATGTATGACACTGAATGAGATGGATCATCGGGGATAAAATGTAAAACCAGACGTTTCTTGAAGGGGTTGAGGATAGAGCTCAGTGTTAGAGTACATGCTTAGCATATGGGAGGCACTGGCTTCAATCCCCAACATCAAATGAATGAATGAATGAATGAATAAATAAATAAATGAAGCAGGTGGCACATGAATTCGGGAGGGCAGGCTGCATTTGGAGAGGAAGAAGTGTAGGATCATAGCATAGATAAGTGCACAGAGTTAAGACAACCTGTGAGACTTAGGAAGGGAACTCTTACTGTCTTTATGAGTTTAAACTTGATTCTTATTTCTGAAATGCAGACCTTTCAAAACAGTGGCATGGTTTCCTACTTCACCAACATGCTAGGTGTGGGAAGAGGGGGACACTGGTGGTGGGGGAATGCAGTAAGAAGGAAGACAATGGGCAGTAACTTTGAATATAAAAACTGCACAGTTACACCTTCCCTGCTGCAGTCCAGGCTCAGCTTGGACCTCCTGCAGGCACTAAGAAGTCCTGGTGGTGCCAGACTGGGCAGGGGGGCAGGAGTGCTCCAGTGTGATGCTGTGGGAGGGAGCAGTGACTTCTTCCTGCCCCTCCTAGAGCCACATTGGAAATCCCTGCTGGCATTGAAGGATGAGCCTTTAGTGAGGTTTAAGAAACCCTGTCCAACCACACAACCAGGCTGGGGCACCAGAAGTGTTGGTGTCAATGGGGCTGAGACCCATCCATCCACAATGAGTAGGAATCAAGCCCGCTGCCTCCTCTCCCAGGCTCACCATTCGCCCATACCATCTGTTCACCCTTTTCAGTTTCCTATGAAAGCCTGCGTCCCTCCAGGGTTGCTAGCTTCTCTGTTGACCTCTGTCTCTCTCTGTCCCTTTCTCCCTCTCTTAAGCCCACCCATATTCTACTCTTACCTTGGAAATTATTTTCCAGCCCACGTCCATGGCAGGACACTTGGGCCTGGAGTTGAAGCTTTAATCTTAAGGATACTATGGCCCTTGCAAGGCAGGCTGCTTCTGTGTGGAGGCCAGACCCTAATCAGGAGCAATGGCTGGTTGCAGCCATCCCACACAGAGGGGTTGAAACAGGCTGTCTGCCTCATTTCCTGGAGATAGTAACTGAGCTGGGGATACCATAGACCCCTGCCCAGCCATAAGCCCACCCCATCACAGTGAACCCCAGGACAGACCCATTCTCCATTATAGCCAAGGCCTGGATGTTGAAGTCCCAGGAGGACCTGGTCCTCTGTAGACATCCATCTTCCTAGAGACTAGAGTTCCCAGCACACAGCTGGCTTGACCAGCTGTGGAAAATGGCCTAAGGTGGAAATGGGGAGTAGGTGCTGCCTGAGCAGGGCCAGTTGTGTGGTATTTCCGTGAACAGGTCCTCAATCCACGGCAAGGCCTTGAAGGACCCAGCTGCCTCTAAACATTCTTCCTCCTGCACATTCTTCCTCCTGCACATTGCCTCCTGAACATTCTTCCTCCTGTTTATCTTTGTGTAGCCTGAGAGCCCTTGGATGTGTCAGTAATCTGGGCTCTCTCCTGGTTTGGATGCAAACCAGGCAGCTCAGACATCTGATGCTGAATCCTAAGAGGATGATGCCAGGCGTGGTGGTGCACACTTGTAATCCCAGTACTTGTGAGGCTGAGACTGGAGGATCTGGGTTCACAGCCAGCCTCAGCTACTTAGTGAGGCTCTCTGCAACTTAGTGAGACTCTGTTTCAAAATAAAGAATAAAACATAGGGCTGGGGGCATAGCTCAGAGGTAGAATGCCCCTGGGTTCAATCCCCAGTACTGCAAAAAAAAAAAAAAAAAGAAAAAAAAAAGGAAAGAATTGCCCTGCAACCATTCCCAGCAGAACTGCTGGCTGGACCTATGTTCAGGATTGGCCACTCAGTTGTTAAAGTGCAGAAATGCTCCATTACTCATTGGTAAACACTGCTCACCCTGAGTGCCTCCCCCACTGCCTGGCATTTCTCCCAGGACCATCATGACCTGGTTAACGCCTGGCAGACCCAAGGCTCTGGGGTCCTGGAGCTGGTAATTCATTGGCGCTTGTGCCACACTGGTTATTAAGTATTTCAGATCAACTCTAGCAAGATTCAATCGCCATCCCCAGAAGTTGCATGGAGGAGGTTCCCTGCACACAAAAGCAGAGTTTGCAAAAACCCTGGGGACAAAAGGCCCTTTCAGAGAAGTGGGGCAGATAGCTTTCGAGCGACCTAGAAAGCTCTTTGGAAAAGGCTAATTCCTTAAGGAGGGATAGAGCCATAAGTACTTCTTACACTCCTTAGCAGAGCTGGTCCCATCAGATCACTGTCCTGTGGACCCATCTTAGAAGTGTAGCAGCCAGGACAGAGGGCGGCACTGTAGAGAGTGGGTCACTGGCAGGGGGGCTCTGGAGTGGGATGGGTAGTGGGAGGGCAGGACAGTCATGCAGGCTCCTGGTAGTGGGGAGAGGGGGACAGAGAGGTGACAGAAGGCAAGGACCTGCTTCACCTTTCTCATAAGATGCACATTCCTTAGGACCTGAAGAAGAACTCCCTCACTCCTCCCTCAACTTCTCATCCTTCCCTCTCTCACTCCTTCCTCTTCCCTTCTTCATTCTCCTTGCTCTTGCATTGCTCCCAGGATACTAGGTCCATGCTACTTTCCTGCAAGGAGCCAAATTCCTAGCATGAAAATACAACATTCACTCATAGCTGGGCTGTGGGCATGCATTTTCACTCTGCAGGTACCCAACTCCAAAACAGTAAGGGGGCATCATTGAAATGAGGTGGAAATGGCCCAGAACTCTCAGAGTCTTGGTTGGTCTTCAGTTTATTATCCCAAAGAGACTGTGGGGAAGCTAATTGTGTGTGTTTGTTCCTACAGCCGGGGATTTGGATCTTCTGTTTCTATTCCCAAACTTTCTGGGTGACCCTGAATGCCCCTGCCCCCCTGTGGGGGTGTTGTAGACAGCCAATAAAGATTTTTAGTTCTTTGGGGAACCTCTGATAGATGCTACTTCTTCAGTGTGTTAGAAATGGATTTTAGGGAAGCCACAAATCAAAACTCATGAAATCAAAAGTAACTCAGCAAGGCAATCTAATCCAGTTGGCTGGTTTTCCCTGGGCAGATTTTACAATAGTGGAAACATGAAACCAGTCCATCCAGGAGTGGAACATACAGAAACATGTACAAAAGTTATAAAAAATGGATACCTAAGCTCCAGTTACAAAATGGAAGCCTGCCAGTTTCTCTGTGATCTTGTAACTTCAAAAGAAAAGATTGCTTTCCTTTCTTACAAGTGTCTCTGGGGTTTGTTTACTTTTGTCTGAAGCTTTAGCCACCATCCTGTCTGGCCACATCACTTCTCCCCTGAATCACTGTCTCAGCCTCCACGAGGTCTCCTTGCTTCCCTCTCGCTTTGTCAATCGGTCCTCAACAGCAACCAGAGAGAATCAGAAACATGCAGTTCACATCCTACTGCCTTTGGCTCAATACTCTTCCTCCATTACCCCATTATTTTAAAGATAAAATCCAAGCTCTTCCAGTTTTGGTCCCAACCTTTCTTCTAGCCCATTTCTTTCCAGCACCCTGCTTGCTCCTGTGCTCTGCCCCCGGGCCTCACTGCATTCCCTCAACTTTCCCATCTGACTCCACTTTTAGGACTTTGTCTATGCTGATCCTTTCGCATAGGATGCTCTTCCATACTCTTTGCTTGGCCAAGTTCTTCAGACCTTCAGGCCTTGACTTCAATGCCACCTTGTCAGAGAGGCCTTCCCTGACTACTTGACTTGAATAGTTAATTGATCTCAGAGGTCTCCATTGTGTACCTACATGGGGAGTTTGCCATTTTATACCCACCTGGGTATTTACCTGTTGGTTAATCATCTCTCCCACCAGAATGTAAACTCCTTGATGCCAGAGACCACACCTGGTCTGCTTTCCACTCTGTACCAGACACTGAGAATAATGCCTGGCTCATCATCGGTGTCCAATGATTCTTTGTTGAATAAAGGAAATGAAGAGGTGAAAAAAATAAATTTATTGTAAAGGACAAATAATCCAATAGGAAAATGGTCAAGAAAATGAGTAGGTAATTCACAAAAGGATTTTCATTCCTGATAATTATTTTGTTTCAGACCAACTCTCCCACTAAGACAAATACAAAAGCTAAATGCAATATTAAAAATGAATCAATCTCTGGAGGAATGAGAGAGTTATTAAAGTCATTGATAATTGCTGGACGGATATCTGGAAGAGGAGGGAGCTAAGAAAAATAAGCTCAATGTTTGGGGCTGTTATTCTACTTGAGATCATTTCTGAATATTGGTTACTTCTGCCACTTTTGGAAGTATAAGTGATAGTTATGGAATTAAACAGAGCAGTAAATAATCTCACAATATCTTGGAGAAAAAAAATAATGGAGTTCATGACCCCCAATGAGGCGGTGACCTAGTGGAAGACCTACTTGGAACTCTGATGCGCTATACCCCAGGAATAGAAGGAAACTGGAAACTCACTGTTTTCTTGAAGACTGAAGCCAAGTTTTGAAGCATTTCAAATCCTTATTGGATTGAGAAAATTGGTCTCTGGCCTTGCTACCCAGACAAAAGCAAATTAAATTATTTCAATGTAAGACTGAAATTATGCTTTGGATTTTTTTTATAGAAAATGTTCTGTTCTCAATGACAACAACAACAATAAATAATCATATGTATAAGAAGATGAGATTTGACTGAAAATCAAGACAAAAATAGACATTAGAATAAGGATGTAGGAGACCCAGATATTGGAATTATCAGCCAATGTCTTCGAAAATGCTATAATCAATATTTTATGCTATTAAATGACAAGATAGAGTATTCAGGCACCAGTCTGGAAGCCATTAAAATTGTGCAATGCTTGTTCACAGAAGTAAAATCTAAATAGTCAAAAAACATATGAAAAGGTTCTTGTTTATTAGAGTAGAAGTTAAAATATAAACTAAAGTAAAAATCTTACCCATCCAATGGGCAAAACAAAGAGTAAAAACCCCTTTTTCTAGCGGGAGTGTAAGGAAAACAAGTTTAAATATTTTTGGTGGGAATGTGAATTGCTATAGCAATGTAGAGAAACAATCTAGTAGGATGTTTTTTCCCTTTAAAATTACATATATTTTTATATAACAGTGCCATCAAAATATAACAATTTTTTAAAAGCATTGGTATTTAATGATATGTGTCAATGTTCTCAATGATGAAAGTAAAGTGTATTTTGAAAGGGCAAAATGTAGCTGATGATAAGTGTTATATTTTAGATCTGGTGTGTCCCCCCAAATCTCATGTGTTAAAGTCAATACAGCAATGTCCAGAAGTGGGACTCTTAGAATACAGTTGAATCATGAGGGCTATAACCTCTTCAGTGGCTTAAACCATTCGAAAGTTCAATAACTTGAAGAGACTACCAGGTGGTGGTAATTATAAGCAGGCAGGGCATAGCTGGAGGAAGTAGGTATTGGGGGTGTGCCCTTGGGGACTATATCTTGTCCTTGGCTATTCATATTCATTATTTCTTCTTCTTCTTCTTCTTCTTCTTCTTCTTCTTCTTCTTCTTCTTCCTCCTCCTCCTTCTCCTCCTTCTTCCTGGCTGAACAGCTTTTCTTTACCATTCCCTTTTGCCATGTTGTTCTGCCTTCTCTCAGGCCCAAAGCAATGTAGCCAGCCAACCATGGGCTGAATCCTCTGAAGTCCTAGCTAAAATAAATCTTTCCTCCTCTAGGTTATTCTTGTCAGGTATTTTGGTCACAGCAGTGCAAAGCTTACTAAGACAATATGTATTGGGAAAACTCCTGCTAGAACCAAGAACCATTCTCCATAAGTGAGTAGCAAGTTCAGTCCAAAGAAAGAGAAAGAACACTCCACGTTGGTAGGTAGTCAAAGATTTATTCAGGGGGAACTTAGATACAAGCGAGTTCTGGGTCATAGCAAGATGAGGTAGATTTCGCTATTTGCAGTGCATACCTGTATAGTCTTTTTTTTTACCATGGAAAGGGAAGGAGAAAAAAATCAGTCATGGTGTGTTAAGCCATCTGATTACTTTCTTTAATCTTATTTTCTTTCTACTTAAAGGGACTGTTTGGGTTTCCAACAATCCCATCAGAAGCCCTGTAGGAGGAGGGGGCATGTCCTTGGGAGCAGCAGTCATTTTAGCAGAAGTGTGTTTCTGTGTTCTTCTAGTCACTGCAGCCTATACCTTAACTTTGTAGTCACATACCCAGAATACATTTTCACAACAGTGTGCATTCTTGATTGAATATTGAGACTTAATTGAGGTGTGCGATGTATTCTTAATTTTAAAATGCACATTAGGCCGGGCGTGGTGGCGCATGCTTGTAATCCCAGGACTTGGGAGGCTGAGACCAGAGGATCCGGGTTCGCGGCCAGCCTCAGCTACTTAGTGAGGCCCTCCACAACTTTGTGAGACCCAGTTTCAAAATACAAGTATAAAAATAGGGCCGGGGGTGTAGCTCGGAGGTAGAACGCCCCTGGGTTCAATCCCGGGTACCGCAAAAAAAAAAAAAAAAAAGAATGCACATTAAAGTACTAGAATATAGTAGAATATAGTACAGCTCAATTCTGGGAAATGAGCAATAACAAATCCAGTCCTCCCTCCATATCTGCAAGGGATTGGTTCCAGGATCCCCAGTGGGTACCGAAATCTCAGGATGTTTAAGTGTCCTATATAAAATAGCATAGTATTTGCATACAACCCACACACATCCTCCTGTATACTTTAAATCATCTCTATGTTACTTATAATACCTACTACAATGTAAGTTGCATGAAAATAGTTGCTATACTATATCATTCAGGAAATACTGACAAGAAAAAAAAGTCTGTACATGTTTAGTACAAAATTGTTTTGTTGTTGTTTTGTTTGTTTTGTATTTTAGGCTTTTAATCTGTAGATGGTTGAATCTGGTTGAATCTGGGGAAGCAGAACTCAGGGATATGGAGGGCACTTTCAATAGACATTTTCAGCAGTCTAAGTGGTAACCACACACACACACACACACACACACACACACACACACACACCACATATACTATTTTTTCTAAAATATCTTGGACTCTTTGAAGTATTCAACCACTTCTGCATGCTCCCACTTCTGCACACTCATGAAATTAGGATAGGTACATTCATTTCAAATCCAGAGAATAAACCACAATTGGTTTAAGCTAAATATGTTGATGTTGTCCCATCTCTTAAGAATTTCTCTGGGCAAGGGTAAACAAGGGGGTTCTTCTGGAGTGTCCTGGAAATAT
>PVJS01008511.1:17973-52974 GCA_004027185.1 Glis glis
GGGGGGGGGGGGGGGGAGGGGAGGGGAGAGGAGAGAGTCTCCTGCCTCTTACTGCATAGCACATATGTGCCATTTGGAACCACAGCAGCATTTTGTGACCATGAGTGGAATTAGTTCTACAAACTAAGGACAGAAGATGAAAGAGTGTGTTCTGAGCCAGGCATGGTGGAGCACGCCTGTACTCCTGATACTTGAAAGGATAGTTGGTTTGAGGCCAGACTTGGCAACTTAGCAAGACCCTATTCCAAAATAAAAAATGAAAAGGGCTGGGAGTGTAGCTTAGAGGTAGAATGGCCTTGGGTTCAATATCCAGTACAAAAAGAAAGAAAAGGGCAATAGGGAGGGAGGGAGGGAGGGAGGGAGGGAGGGAGAGAAGAAGGAAGAAAGGAAAGAAGGAAGGAAGGAAGGAAGGAAGGAAGGAAGGAAAGAAGGAAAAATAGTGTGTGTTCTGGATTACTACTTCTGAGATCTTCCTTCCACTTGACTTTGTGTTATCTAAAATGATTAATTTATTATATTATTGTGGCTAGACCATGTAAGATTTTCTGTTTCGGAGATAAATATATCTTAAATAACAAATTCCAACACAAATGTGCACACATCCTTGTTAGCGCACGTGTGTATGTTTATGTATATATTTTCAGGATCATTTGTATTTTTATATGACTATGGAGAAAGTATAAAGGAATAAATCAAGTTGTTGATTTTAGTTTTGGAGAGAACAAAAAGATGAAGGACTTTTTATTAGACTGTGAAGAGAGTGGAGAGGAGAAATAAGCAAAAGAAATAATCAGAAAAAGAGAAGGAATGAAGAGGAAGAATGACAATGTTAAAGTAAATCTATATTACATAAGAATTATCTTGAAACCAATAGATAGTCTCAGGCTGATGGTAATTTAGATTACTTTAAATTTATTTTTATATTTTATTCTTGTATTTGATATTATAAATGAGCATACAATATTTACATAAACTGGAACAAATAGTAAAACTGTGGAACAATTTTTAAAAAGATAGAAACTTTTACGGTTAAAATCCAAAAATGTTCTCGACCAAACTGAAACAAATGTTTAAGCCTGAAAGGCTATGGATTATTTTGAAAGATGTCCAACCACCAGGTATGGTAGGACACACCTGTAATCCCAGTACTTGGGAGGCTGAGGCAGGAGGATCACAGGTTTGAGGCCAACCTCAGCGACTTAGTGAGACCTTGTTTCAAAAAAAATTTAAAAAAAGAGCGGAGGGTGTAGCTCAGTGACAGAATGACCCTGGTTCAATCCCTAGTACCAAAAAAAAGTGATGAACCTGAAAACAAAATTCTTGTCATATATATATATATATATATATATATATATATATATATATATATTTCTGTTTTAGGAAAAGCCTAATTTGGGAGCCATTTGTCTTGGAAAATAGGTGGGAAGGTGGAATCCATGCCCACAGAGCACCTTTCTGTAAAGATTTCTACTTTAAACATATGCATTATCTGTCCAAAGAGCCATTCCAGTGCTAAGTATAGGATACTTTTACTATTTTTCTTTCTCAGAGTAATAAAGCCTTTAGCAGCCACAATAGAGACTATGCACAATGCTCGGTAAAATGATAAATTGAGAGTTAAAGAAGAAACAATCATAATTTGCTAATTTTCCTGAAATGCATTTAAAAAATCTTTTTGCATTAATCTCTGTGATTCATAAAGAAGGGAGGCATGCCGGCAAAGTTTAAATGATTGAAAATGATGCCAGTGGCCTTCTGCAAAATCTGATTACAGCTTTGATGATTGATAGTTTGCCATTAGCACAGAGGAGGAAAAAGCCTAGAAATTGAACCAAGTAAATCAAGCAAAATCTTTCTAGTTTATAGAGAACACTTAGACATGATTCAAAAATGTTTTAACCAGGATTTCATTTTCTGTAAATATATGTTGCCTTCAAATATGAAGTATTCATTTCAGTGACTTTTCCCTGAACTGCACTTTAATCTTGTCTTTGAAAAAGTCCAACCTGCCCTGCCACCTTACCCGGGCTTCAAGGCTGGTGTGATTTACTTAAGTGACAGTGTACCACTCTATTTGTATTCCTGTTTTCCCTTGGCAGCTTCTAAAGGAAGCTTGTTGCTGTTGCTGGGAGACGTGGGCATTGGGGAAAAAAAATCAGAGATAAGCAAAGGAAGGAATCTGTTCTTCGCTTGAAAACTTCCTTGCATTTGCTAAATGTCCCATGTCAATGTGACATATAGGACAAGCTGCCACAGATCATTAGCTTGAGCTTTAGTGCATTGATTATATATTCATCCCTCTCCATAATGTCAGGGATCAGAAAAGACAATTAATAGCACCCTATCTCTAGAAAAGAGTTCCTCCGAAGGCATTTAAACACACAAGTGCTATCATGCTAGAATTTACTCTCAACAGACACATGACACAGGCTGTGTAGCAAGTTTCCAATAATTGGCCAGGTGACTTAAGTATAGTTATGGAGAAAATAGGTCTACATTTATAGACCATCTTTAGATATAGACAACATATATAATACTGTTTTAAAACATATTGCACAGGCCACCAGGTCCTTATTAACTAAATATATCTGACAGCAATGGTGTACACATACATTTACTGTATGCCAATACCACAAGAACTGAGGTCATCCCTTCTGAGAGATTACCATGTGCCCGCATTTCAGACTCAGGATTCCATGAGCTCCCATGGTGTGTGAGACTGGAAGCTCCTTATCCCATTAAGTTCCAAGTTTTCAGTTCCACCAATGCTTCAATGAAATTGACACAGGTGCATTAAAATGCTTTGGAATAGATTGGGGATCTTAATCTGGAGCTTGTATATATACAACATTAATTAATATTATTGCATTATTCTCATGACAATTCTTATTATAAGAATCTAATTATAGTACATAATTATATTATCTATTACATACTGTGTTTAAGTTTTGGTAGGTGTTGCAATGATGGAATGACGGGACAAGATAGATTAAAGGCAAAGGCCATGTCTGTATTATTGTTTTTTTAATTTATATTTTGGTATTGGGAATTGAACCCAGGGGCATGCTACCTCTGAGCTATGCTCTCAGACCTATTAGAAAGTTGCTGAGGCTGGCCTTGAACCTGCAATCCTCCTATCTTAGCCTTCTAAGTACTAGGATTACAGGTGTGTGCCACCATGCCCAGCATCCTCTTATTTATCTTGTGAGTATAAAAAATGCTCAGTACAGTGTCATTGTGTTTTCTGTAAACAATTTTTTGAATCAATGAGCCTACTAAGTGGTACAATCCTTGTTTATGCCTAACTCCTTCTTCTCCCCATTTAAAAAGAAACACACTATTAAATAAGCATTTTTGTTGGCCCAGCTGTACAGAAATTGAAACTGAGACCTGAGAGGAGTATTAACTTTCCATGATTACACAACTGATTAGTGTCTTAGTGTTTTCAAGATGATTTGAGGACTTGAGGGCATACAGAGTCACTGGGAAAGTTCAGGAGAAGCAAGCCAAAAGACAGATGTTCTAAGAACTAAGTCCATGAGTGGGTTGAAGAGCCTCTTTGACCTTCACATGCCCTCCATAGTTCACTGTCTTTCAAGTAGTTGTTACTATTCTCAAATAGTTTCCTGTTGCTGGAGTGAGAAATATTACAATCCTTGTGGCTTAGTACAACACAAATGTATTATTTTAGAGTTCTAAAGGTCAGAAGACCAAAATGTGGTTAGCTAACTAGTCTAAAAACAAAGCGATGACAGGGCTGTGCTCCTTCTGGAGGCTCCAGAGAAGAACCCATGTCCTTGCTTTTCTAGCTTCTGGAGGCTTCCCACTCATGATCCCCCCCCTTCACCTTCAGACTCAGCTACGGCCAGTGGAGTCTTTGTCACACAGCATCGGTTTGACTGCATATTTGTCATCACATATCCTTCTCTGACTCTTATAAGGACTCTTGTAATTACGGTGGACCTGCTTATAGGATCCAGAACCATTTTCTTAATCCAGAACCATCTCCTATCTCGGGATACTTAGCTGAACCACACCTACAAAGTCCCTTATGTAAGGCCACCTTTTCAGAGGTTCCAGCGAATATGACATGGATATCTTTGAGGTACCATTATTCTAACCACCACATGGTCCACACAGAATAGAACAAGGAAATTGGGAAAACGCTCAGAAATTTTACTGGGGGGCATTCTTTCAAGAGTCAAATTGATCAGCACTGTTAATCTAAAGCAACAGAGTATTAAGGTAGTTCGGTGAGATGTTTGGAATCAAATCAAATACTAATTTACTGAGTGCATGTTTGCCTATGTGTGGGATTCTGTACTATAAATATAGATATAAATGATAGATGTGGGTTCGTTTTGTCATGATATGAGGAAATCACTAGGGAAGAATAATTGCATGTGTTTGGTTTATATATAAAAGTATTTACGCCGGGCGTGGTGGCGCACGCTTGTAATCCCAGTACTTTGGGAGGTGGAGACCGGAGGATCCGGGTTCGCGGCCAGCCTCAGCTCTCTCTCTCTCTCTCTCCCTGTCTCTCTCTCTCTCTCTCTCTCTACCTAGTGAGGCCCTCCGCAACTTCATGAGACCCGGTTTCAAAATAAAGTATAAAAAAAAAAATAGGGCCGGGGATTGCGGTACTGGGGATTGAACGCCCCTGCGTTCAATCCCCGGTACCGCAAAAAAAAAAAAAAAAAAAAAAAAAAAAAAAAAAAAAAAAAAGTATTTGCATTTGTAAAATTGACTGGAGGTAGAAGGACTCCATTTCCTTCTCTTTTGAAAGGGACATGCAGAGCTATATGCAAATATGTGGGTAGATCTTTATTGCAACCTAGATTACCTTGGGTTCTGCACAAGAACCTTTGAAATGCATTGCTAGACTGTAGTTATAGCCACTTAATCACCTTGCAGGCAATATTTTAGTCTCCCAGACCAGACAGATAATAGAATTTAGGTTATTTTTCCTCAGTATAACTTTCATTTTGTTACTTACATGCTCAAATTGCTCATTCAATTTCCATTGTGTGCAGGTTTACTCAGACTTGTACAGTCATCAAGGGAGTTTTATTTCAGGATCCCCCTCAGACACTAAAATTTGTGGATGTTCATGTCCCTTCTTTAAAGTGGCATTTACACATATCCTATATAATTTTCCACACTTTTTTCTTCTCTAATATTGACTTTGTTTGTTTGTTTATTTATTTACATAATTTTATTGGTACATTGTAATTAGAGATCATAGCTAAATTCAATGTGATACATTTATGTATGCACATCACTTGGTGTGTTTCTCTCTGGATGCCCCCACACTGCACCCCCAATACATGTTAGTGAAATTAGCAATGATACCTTCATATATCTACATAGCAATATTTGATCTTTTCCCTTCCTCAGGCCATCGTTTCCCCCTTCTTTTCTCCCTCCCCTGATCTCTTTCCACTGTTCTCTTGGTCTCTCTCCTTGTTTAAAATCCTTTTTCTTTCTTATTTGTCTCTAGCTTCCACATATGAGAGAAAATACATGACCCTTGACTTATGAAACTGGCTGGTCTTAGCATAATTTTCTCACCTTTCATCTCTTTTCCTACAAATGATGTAATTTTGTTCTTCTTTATAGCTGAGTAAAACTCCATGGTGTGTATAGACCACATTTTCTTTATCCATTTGTCTTTTGATGGACACCTAGGTTGGTTCAATAATTTGGCTATTGTGAATTGCTATATACATGAATATGCATGCATGCTATAATACTATAGAGTATTATAACTTCAATTCTTTTGGAAAAATACCAAGGAGTGGAATAGTTGGGTCACATGGTGGTTCCATTCTTAGTCTTTTGAGGAACCTTCATACTGATCTCCATAGTGGTTGTACTAATTTACAATCCCACCAACAATGTATAAGAGTTGATACTTTCCCACATCCTTACCAGCATTTATTACTGTTTGTATTCTTGATTGCCATTCTATATGAGTAAATCTCCAGTACCACACACACAAAGAAAAGTAACCTAGAGTAAAATATGGGCACATCTCTAGGTTAAGTCATCTCTAGGTTACTTCTTTGAGTGTGCGTGTGTGTGTGTGTGGGGGGGGTATTAGGGGTCAACCTCAGTTCTGCCACTGAGCTATATCCCCAGCACATTATTATCGTTGTTATTATTATTAGTATTATTATTATTAGTAGTAGTAGTATTTTGAGAAAGGGTCTTCTCTAAGTTGCCTAGGCTGGCCTCAAACTTAGGTTCCTCTTGGCTCAGCCTCCTAAATTGCTGGGATTAAAAGTATGTGCCATTGTGCCTGGCTCTAGTTTACTTCTAATAACTTGTACAATATAAATGCTATGGAAATCATTGCTATACTATATTGTTGAGGTAATAATGACAAGAAAAAAGTCTAGATATGTTCAGTACAGACTCATCCTCTCACCCCCAAATAATTTTGATGTGATTGCTTGGATGTGATGTGTGGATATGGAACCTGTGAATACAAAGGGCCTACTGTATCCAAAATTTTCTTAGGCTATCCCCAACAGAATCTTGAAACTTTCACTAGTCTCTTAAGGGAATTTGTTTTTCTTGGTTTTATATTTCATTCCCCAAAGTGTAACAATATCTCTATAGATTCCTTGGACTGAGAGGCAAGTTGGAAAGATCTTTGGCTCCTTCTGCAACTTCAATCACAGCACCAGAGCTCTCTGACTTACATATTGGCTTTCATTGCAACGCTATTGTTTTTTTTTAACGTGCTTTTATTGGTGCATTGGAGTCTTATATCACAGTGAATGTCAATTTGATGTTAACACACATGCACACAGCTCTTAGTGTCCCCCCTGCCTTCCCCAACCCGTAAGAAGTACTAAGAATGATGTTGGTATATTCTCACATGTACACATGGTTTATGATAGTAATTCCACTGATTCGCTTCTTTCTTGCCCTTCTCCTTCCCCTGTACCACTTCCCTTGCCCCACTGAGGGTTCTCCATTATCAACTGAAGTCCCTTGTGTGTCCCCACTACTCCCTAGGTTGTACATATTAATGAAATGCTATTGTTAAGGAGAATTTTCCATGGGGTGGTGGGTGGATGAATTAAAACAGCTCCTCTTCACAAACAGTTTATTTAGCAAAGTGATAGGCTTTACTAAGGACTGACCCTTTCACACATTCTAGCTCCTAACATACTGCTTCTTCCCTTCCTCTTTCTGAGATAATTATTACCTATCCAGAGTCTCCAATCTCCAGGGTCAGCTCAAGTTTCTCCTTATGTGTCAGACTTTCCTTCAGCTCAGAGTGATCTCTCCCTCCGGAAAGAACACTTAATGATATATTTATTGTCTGCTTCATTTTTATTAAAGATGGGCAGACAGTACATGGCAAATAGTGAAAGGCAGGAAAGAAGGAGAAAAGATGGCTAGAAGAAAAGAAAGAAGAAAGGAATTTAATATTGCCTATATCGAGTTACGGTGTCCCTGAACTGTTTAACTTTTTATATGTCAATAAAAATCCAACCAACTAGTTTAACAGGAAAAGACAGCAGGCTTAACATGCATTACATATTCTATGGCATATGCGGTATATTAAGTAATCATCCCCTTTAATTTAATATTCTTGCTAATCCCATGAAGTTTCACCAAAGAAAAAACATGAGGCCAGGGGAGTTAAGCAATATATCCCCTGTCACACAGCCCTTGTGAGGCTGGAATTCAAACTTCAGAGCTTGCTTACACATTTCCTCAGGCTCTCAAAAAGTTAGTCACTGATTTCTAAATCCCATACCTAGCAAGAAGCAAATACTCATTTCATATTTTATGAATAAAGACATGAAATATTGAATGCTTTATTAAAGAGAGATGACATTAATGTCTATTAACATACTACTATATTCCTACAATTCTGCCGCTAGCACCAGAATTCCCACTGCAGTCCCGGTTAGTGGTCCAGATACTAGATCCATTGCTTTGGTTTTGGTTCTATCTCTACCACATATCACTGGTATGTTCATAGTCAATTTACTTCTGTCCCTCAGTCTTTGTGTTTTACAGGAGGAAAATAATTGTCCTTATCTCATAGGGTTATTACTGATATTAAATTTATTTAGCCCAGTGCCTAATCCATAATGACAACTCACTGCCTACTGCCTACTCGCTGTCTACTGCCATCACCTCCATCAACATCAACATCTCCTGGGCTTTTAATACGTGTCAGGCATTGTGCTTGCATTCTTACTTTAAATATCCTAATACCCCTGCAAAATCAGGTCTGTTACTCTTCCCCTTTACTGATGAAGCTTAGAATAGAAATTACTTGTCCAAGGTCACTCAGAGATGGACTCAAACCCATGCGTAGTGGTTTGGATTTAGAATGTCCCCAAGACCTCATGGAGAGTAGGCAGCCATGTTGGGTGTGGTGCTTTGCTGATGAGGGATCCCTGGGGTGTGGCCTTGGGGATCTTAAATGGTCCTTCCTCCCCCTGCTCTTTCTCTTGCTTCCCGCCTCTGTGAAGTGGGAACAGAGCCCTTGTTTTCTCTGCTTCCAGCCGCCATACCCTGAGCTCCACAGACCCAGCCTGACATGGACTGAACCTCTACATCTCCAGAACTGTGAGCAAATAAATCTTTCTTCATCTAAATCATGTGTGGTCAGGTTTTTTGGATGACAGTATTGAGAATGCCGACAGAAACACCATGTCTGCCTGACTCCCATAGTTTAAATTAGTAAGACCATACTGAAAATGTTGTCCTCTACCTGATCTAGTGTGCCTTGGCTCTTTGTATTATTGTCCATGTATACAGCAACTATTCCAATATATGTTATATGTGGGGAGTCCCTTTGTTATGTTGCTATTGCCCTGATTCATAGCTTATTTGGTTGTTCTCAGTGGGTATCCCTATGACTCTCTTAATTTGTTGGAGTTTAATATCAGATGTGAGATGCCACCAAATTGAAAAGGCAGTTGAGTGCTGTCATTGCCCTCCTTGCCTCTCATTCCTTTGATTTGTGTGAGGTGTTTTACTTACTTACTTACACACACACACACACACACACACGCACACACACACACAAATGTTTTTCTACTCTAGTTTTCCTGAGAAAATGATCTCTTATAAAAATCAGTCAGTGGCAGCATAGTGAATTTCTTTAAGGATCTCCTAGGGTTCAGGGGCCATCCTTGTCTAAAATAGTGCTCCCAGGAGAGTCCCATTTAATTTCCCCATGTAAAAGTGACTTGTCATAAGCAATGTTAGGTGTGGCTATGTGCTAAGTTTGTTAATCTGCAGCCTAGAAAGTACTTTGGACCAAAATTGGCCGGTCTGCACTACTTTTGGACACTCTGGTCTTACAAAGTACCCAGTGAGCTAGGTACAAAAGGAAATATCTAACTTAGGAGGCGTGTTGTTTTAGAACTAAAGCAATGAACTCTTACCTTTCTTTCTCCTCCTCCTCCTCCTCCTCCTCCTCCTCCTCCTCCTCCTTCTCCTCATCCTCCTTCTTTGTGGTACTGGGGATTGAACCCAGGGACCTTCTACCTCCAGGATAAACCCCACTCCTATTTTATTTTTCATTTGCAACCAGGGTCTTGCTAAGTTGCTGAGACCTTACTAAGTTGCTGAGGCTGGCTTTGAACCTGCAATCCTCCTATCTTAGCCTCCCAAGTACTGGGATTACAGGCATGCACCACCACATCTGGCTGCTTATCTTTCTTTATTATGTCCTTTCTGTAAGGTAAAAAGATAACCCATTGGTTCAGTTTTGCTGAATCCCAAGGCAAATGAAGCAGCTGATTTTTAGGAGTACCTACTATGTGCCATTCATTCTACATATGCGTATTTAGATTTTCCCAGAAATACAGTGTCAGGAGCTTAAAATATAAATAAAATATATATTTTCAAGCAGATTGGGATCTAGTAATAGTGGACACAATGCTACATAAATTAACATACGTGTTTTTATTCAATCCTCATAATAGTAGAAACAAATTATTATTTCAACTTCTACACTTGATCAATGAGAGACTCAGAGAAAATTACCATCTGATATTTAAATACAGAATTATTTGACTTGGAAGCCCATCCACATTATACTTTATCACCACCTCTGCAGACAATCTCTGGGGAGTTCTGTGTTATTCTAGTGCATAAGATTGCAACTTTGGCATTATACAGATATTAGTTTAGTACCGGTTCTTGCACCTTCAGCTTTTATGCCCTGATGTTTGAGCATGTGTAAGTGTGCATACTCACGTATGTGATAATAAGTTACCTACATTAAAGGACTGCCATGTGTATTAATATGATGCTATGTCACTTCTCCTAAAATCCTAGCACATTGTAGATCCTTGTTAAATTGCAGTTACCATAATGTTATTATTAGTACAGGGAATTTCTGTTTGGCTATATGCAGTGTACCTTTATTCTTCTACAGACATAAGGAAAAGAAATGGAATCAGCTGGTAGACAAAAGAGTTTTGTCAGCAGGGAACTGTTATTAATACTGATTTACAAGCCCCTGTCTCTTACCCTTGCCTCCTAAGTCCTCCTAGTTTACTGTTCCTTTACAGAGGGTCTTTTTAAAAATAATAACAAGAACTAGGAAAGTACTTTGTGAAAATTTGTGGCTAGTTAACACTGAAACTAATTGTTGAATATTCAATTTCAAACAATACAAGATTTGCAAAGTTCCATTATAATACTATGCTTTTATTTAAATAATTTGAGTCATAGAAAACCTGTTAGGAAAATGTACTGTCCTCTTTGCCCTTATGTGATATTGTAGTTCATTTGACCAAGGAAAAAGAAGGTGTCATCCCAACAATACTCCTAAGGAGCTTGAATGAGTATTGGGGCAATTTTGACCTTTTTCCCCCTAGTGATCCATAAATATAATTTTTGACTTGGAGACGAGATATAAAGTACATCTACTACACTGTTGGTGGAATTGCAAATTAGTACAACTGCTTTGGAAAACAGTGTGGAGGATCCTCAGAAGAATGGGAATAAACCTACCGTATGACCCAGCTATACCACTTCTAAGCATCTACCCCAAAGAACTAAAACCCAACTACCAGACTAATGCATGTGTATCTATGTTTATAGCAGCACAATTCACAATTGCCAAACTTTGGAACCAGCCAAGGTGTCGATCAACAGATGAATGGATCACAAAACTATGGGATATGTACACAATGGAATTTTATGCAGCCACAAAGAAGAAAAAATCACATCATTTGCAGGGAAATGGAGAGAACTAGAGAACATCATGCTAAGTGATATTAGTAAGTCACAAAGAGTAAAAAATCAGATGTCCCCCCTAATCTGTGGGAGCTAGATAGAATAGAACTTAGAAGGGACTTAGAAGGGAAGAAGAAGAAATCTTTAGATGGACAAAGAAAGTGACCTAACTGAGGGAGTTGGGAGGGGGGTGGAGGGAAACACACTATAGCACATGATATATATACACAAACTTGTAAGACTCAATCACTATGCGGAGCATGAAAGGGAGGGAAGGGGGAGGGAATAGGGTGGGATTGGAGGGAGGGCTAAATGAGCAATGTGTGCATGTATGATGTTCATACCCTGACATATATCAAAATGTATAATTACAATGCACCAATAAAAAATTTAAAAATTAAAAAATATAAAGTGCATTTATCAATTTATTACTTCATTCTTCAAATATTTACTATGTCCTCCTTTGTGGTTGCTTCCATCACATGGAAACTATACTTTTGGGTGATCTCTCCTTTGCAACCCTCCCTCAGTACAGGTCATATTTGTAGATGCCGATCATATGCTTCTGATATATATTTGAATAATATAAGGCTATGTTTGGTATGATTGCAGTTCTGCACACAATTCTAAATATAGCAAACTACAATACAGAAAGTGGTGACTATTTCATACGGGTGAGGTTATGGGATATTTTTGGTATGTGTGTTAGTATGCATTTGCACATGCATTTCAGTGTGTGTACATGTGTATTTTCCATCATTTCTAATATTATTAAACATCACAGATCATAATTTTGTCTAGTACAAGACTCCTAATGTTATCTTTGATTAACTATGTTTTATGTATATGATGTGATTTAACCATAATTACTCATAATTCCTTATTTTCATTCCACACTTACTTCCTAGGTGGTTTTATTCAGTTTTAGGACTTTAAATATCATGCATTTGCTGATGACTCCTCTATTTTTCTCTATCCCAACCTCTTTCTTGAGCTCCATACATGAAAATCTGCTTGCATTCTCGATATCCTTTCTTGAATGCCTTGCAGGCATTTGCTAACAACAGGCTCCAAGCAGGACTTCTGATCTATCCCCCACAAATAGTCCTCAGTGATTCTCTTAGAAAATTTCCATTTCTGTGCAATTGTAAACACCACTCATCAAAGAATTGTTTAAATAAAAATGCCATACTCCATCTTTCCTTTTCCTTCATACCTTATATCTAATCAGTAAGTTTAATAAGCTTTATTTTTCAAAATGTACCTCTAACCTGACCATTTTTGCTGTTACCACCCTAATCCAAGCTAGCATTCTTTCTGGCCTGGCTGGCTGTGCTGATCTCTGATCCCATCTCTCTCTCCTTCTGCCCTAACCTTCCTCATGTCACTTCTCCACAAAGCAGCCAGGGTGACACAAGAAAACAAAAATGAGATCATGCCACTTATCTGCTCAGAATGGTTCGATGATCTCCTGTCATTCTCAGAATGAAATCTTACCACGACTGAACAAGGTGCTCTCTTACTGGACATGGGTGACGCCCTTGACCTCATCTTGTGTTCTTAATTACATTGCTTCAGCCACACTGACCTTCCCATGGTTTCCTGGGTACACCAGGCTCGTTCCCAACCATCAGCATGCTGTCTCTCTGCTTGGAACACTATTTCTCTATGTCTCCCTATAACGTATCTCCATCAATTTATTTCATCATTTTAAAATGTCACCCACTCAGAGAATCCTTCTATGACTAAATTAGCTACAACATCTACCCAATACCCACCAACTATTTTACCATTCTCTATTTTCACCTGAAATTATGTATATATACACACACATGTATGTATACACATATTCGTATACTAATTTGTTATTTGTATTACTCATAATATTTTCTTAGTATTTTTTCTAATTAAACTCTCTCTCTCTCTCCCTCTCGCTCTGCAAGTTTGCTAACACCTCAAGATGTGGGACCACGTCATAGTTTGTACCTATTGCAGGGATCAGCACATAATAATTGCTCAATAAATGTTGTCAAATTGAATCAATACAGTGCCCTTCACATTTATTACTCATTTACTTTCATAGATTTTTAAATTGACTAAAAGATTAAACAGGTCATCTTTGCAGGCTCATATAAAGCATTAAAATAGTTAAAATGGAAATAAAGGTTAATTTTCTGTTTTCAGTTTAATACCCACCCTTGCTTAGAAGATTCACTCCTACAGCTTTCACATGAATACTCTGAGACAGAGATAAAGGTAACTATATTTATTCCCAACTTTGAGTTAAGGAAATTGAAAATCTGCATCGATTTTAATATCGCAAACTGTAAAAGCCCAATTGATTATCAGAACCTAACCAGCCAAATTCACATAGATATGAATAAACTGAGGCTAAGAAAAATGAACAGCATTTCCAAAGTGCTTATAGACCTAGAGAACTAGTGCTGAAAAGAGGAAGTATTGGCAGTATTGGAATAAAAATGTCTGTTTCTGGGATACATGTTCTAGAGTTTTCCTTGAGTCTGCCTTGTCTTTGTCTTTGCCTGGGACGTGCTAGATGGTAGCAGACCTGGCAACAGGAGCACTGTGGATCCTCGTGTCTCCTCCAGGCATCCACATCGACATCAGAGAGCAAGTTTCAGTTAACAGTGGACCTTGGAAGAGATGACAAGGATGTAGGGCCTTTCCCCCAAACTCTTCCAGAGTGCCAGGGATTATCATAATGTCTAATTAAAATGCTATTCCTAGATTGCTACAAGTGTGACTAAGTCAGCATTTTTTCATATAGGCATAGTGTAACTTGTGTTAACTACATTGAGCATAAGAATTGTGTCTAAAATAGCCAGTTGGGGATCAGTTGAGTAATTTATCTTTAACATTATCTGGAAGGAATCTTATATTTGGAAATTCATAAAAACAGCAGAAAGATTGAAACTAAATGAGCCCACACTATGGAATAAGTGCATACACTCTGCTACATAATTTATATTAGCATAATTAAATATGGCAACTCTCAATTTCACACAGAGGGATGCTGCTATGCTGTTTCTTTCTAATTAGGAGCTGGTAAAATTGCTTAGCTGAATACCACTGAGAAAAAAAAGTCTCTGTTTTTATAAAATCTCAGTTTCTTCCTACTTTCTTCCTCATATCTCATGACTAAGCGCACAGCACTCTACACTGAGCTATTCCTTCCTTATATCATCTTATGATTTTTCAGAAAATCCTTGCCATTGCTTATTTCCTTACTGAAAGTTCACTTTAAGCCTTATGTGTCTCTTTGTCAATTACAACAAAACCTTCTCACAATGCATAGGCCACAGACCAGGCCTTATTATAGAGATATAAGACTCTTTCCTAGAACTCTAGGATGTGGAGGAGAGTCAAGTCTAAGGGAAGTTTGCAATCTGGGGCTGGAAAGTTCTCAAGACACAAAGCACTTTTAAAGAAAGGTCTCAGCCGGGCGTGGTGGCGCATGCTTGTAATCCCAGTACTTTGGGAGGCTGAGACCGGAGGATCCCGGTTCCCGGCCAGCCTCAGCCGCAGCACATGCTCTCTCTTTCTCGCTCTACCTAGTGAGGCCCTCCGCAACTTCATGAGAACCGGTTTCAAAATAAAGTATAAAAAATAGGGCCGGGGGTGTAGCGCAGAGGTAGAATGCCCCTGGGTTCAATCCCCGGTACTGCAAAAAAAAAAAAAAAAAGGTCTCCTATTTATGACACATAATTCCATTACTGCTTTTCTAGGCATTTCTCTTTCATTCTTCAGCTCCTGAGTTTACATGTTTGGATAGAATGACAAGCATAGTCTGACTAGCGTCTATTCACCCTGATTCAGATACCCAAGACAAAATGAGCAACTTGGGTGAGATATCCTTCTCTGCAGTTAAGGCCATGAAGGAGGACCATCAGGGGAACAAAAGGTTGCAGGGGTTCATTTCTTAGCTTGAACATGAAGAGATGTCGTCAGAAGAGAGAAGCAGAGACTGCGAAAGTTCTCACTTCTGGGTCAAGTGCCATTTCTCAGTAGAATTGCAAGGAGGCCTTGCTATCCTCCAATATATTGATATTGACTCTTGCATGTTGCTACTTACTGAGGAAGGCTAAGCTGTGTGTACACCATCCAGCTTCCTACCTTACTTTCTCTTCTGAATGCTCAGTATTCCCTTATCAGTAGCTTTCTGTCCGCATAGTCAGTGTTTATGCCCTGTGTCCACTCTCAAGCAGGCATTCCTTGGTTGCTCATAGCTCCTATCTCTATGTTACAGAAATGAGAGTCTTTCCACGAAATATTGCCCTTTTACTGCTTACACGAAAATGCCAAGCATTGATGGAAAATAATCAAGCACAGTGATGTTGTTTATGTTAATTCCCTATCTCAAATGTAGTCACAGTATTCTTCAGCAATCCTACCACACATGCCAGTTAAGTGTAGTTCTCTGCTCTCAAAATAGAGTCTTATTTTATTGTTCCTCCTCAAACTTGCTCCACTTCAACAACCCCTTACTCTCAGCTATAGTTTATCCTTCATAGTTTATCAAGATAATAGATCAGTCAATAAGTACTCCCTCGTCCTTCCGTCATCCTATTTACCAACCCACCTGCATTTATATTGCTATTCTGATTGTCCGTATTTTATGATGGCTAATGTATTCTTGCTCCTACACAAGGCTGATCCTTCCCTTGGGTTTTGAATGTATCCTCCTTCTCTAGGACCACACTCCTGCTTCATGCACACTCTCTCCAGATTCACCAGTCTCTCTTTCTCTATTGGACAAGTCTCTGATCACTATAAAAACATGTCCAAATATTTCTATCTTAACATATATTCTGTCGACTCTAATGGGCTTTCTTCTGTCAGCACCCTATTTTTCTATGCTTCACTTCTACAAAATTCTTTAAAGTGTGGTCTTTGATTGCTGTTTTCATTTTAGCATCTTTCATTCTCTTATCAACCCACTATAATTGCATTTCTCTCCCTGCCACTCCACTGGGATCATTCTTATGTCAAAGTTGTCAATATCACCCATGTTCCTAACACAATGATTATTTCTCTGCTCTTATCTTAAGCTCTCATAAGCACTGACTACTGTTGATGATTCCATGACTCTTTGAACTCTCTTCTCTGATTTCCCTGAGAGCACTCTCCTGAATTTTCTCCCACTTTGGTGCCTACTTGTCCTTGGTCGACTTTGCTAATTATTCCTCCTGTGTTCAGCTTCTAAACATTGCAATGTTCCATAGCTCAGTCATAAACCCCCTTCTTTCCCTAAGTACACATTCTTCTCAGGTAAACTCCCTCAGCATCCTGCTTAAAAATAGCATGTGTGCATCCTTCACCTTCAAATTGACTTCTCAAAGTGACCACCTCCCATAACTCTAGCCCAGTATCCATAACTATGTCCTTAGCCCACTGCTTAGGTTTCTAATAGACATTACAAACTTGAGTTCTGAACTAAATTTTTTGACTGCTGCTCATTCTCACTCAACTCCCCTACTACTTGCTATTACAGTAAATAGTAAAGCCATCTAATCACTCACTGATGTCAACCATCTAAGAGTCATTCTTAATCCTATGCTTCTCTCCTCTTACCATATAGGACCTACTACCATTTTACCATTAGTTTTTGGTACTGGGGATTTAATCCAGCAAAACCTCCAACTCTTTTTATTTTTTTTATTTTGAAGCAGGGTCTTGCCAAGTTACTGAGGGTCTCACTAAATTGCTGAGGCTTGCCTGGAACCTGCAATCCTCCTGTCTCAGCCTCCTAAATTCTGGGATTACAGGTATGTGCCACCATGCCAGGATATGACCAAATATTTTTAACTCTAATACCAAAATGTATCAAATAAGCACACCCTTCTCTATCTTTCTACTATTGATGCTGTCTTTTAAGTCACCAGCCTATCTTGCATAGACTTCTTTAACAAATATTTGGCTTTCAGGGATTTTTAAAAATATAACCCTTTGTACATATACAATTCATGTTAAGTCTTTTTTTTAAAAGTAAAGCAGGTAAGTTGACTAACCATACTGAAAATGAAACCCTCCAGTGAAACTTGATTTTCATCTAACTCCTCATATCAATTTATGACGTTATATGTGACCAGGCTTCTGACCAACTCTCTAAAGTCATTTTATACAACTCTTTCAGAAATTTGTTGTAATCATGAAAAACAAAGTAAAAACAATTACTCACACACACACATAAACACGCACACACACACACACACACACACACACACACACATCCAACGGAGGCTTCTTTCTGGTCCCAGCACACCAAGCTTACTCATACTATTCAGGGGGATCTATCTTAGCTTGGGTTTCTATAACAAAGTATCATAGTCTGGGTGGTTTAAATAGCAAACATATAGCCGGGCGTAGTGGTGCACTCTTGTAATCCCAGTACTTGGGAGGCGGAGACCGGAGGATCTGGGTTCGTGGCCAGCCTCAGCTACTTAGTGAGGCTCTCTGCAACTTCTTGAGACCTGGTTTCAAAATAAAGTACAAAAAATAGGGCTGGGGGTGTAGCTCGGAGGTAGAACGCCCCTGGGTTCAATCCCCGGTACCGCAAAAAATAAATAAATAAATAAATAAAATAAATAAATAGCAAACATATGTTTTTCACAGTCTGAAGTCTTGCTTCTTGAAAGTTCACAGTCAAGATGCTGGAAGTTTCAGTGTCAGACGAGGGTCCTCTTTCTGGTTTTCAGACAGCCGCCTCGGGCTGTATTTTCACGTGGCAGCAGGGTTAGGGAGCAGGCTCTCTCTGGTTTATTCTTATAAAGGCATTAATCCCATCATGGGGCTCCATCCCCATGACTTTATCTGAACCTAATTACCCCTCAAAGGTCCCACCTCCCAATACTGTGAGACTGGGGATGAGGGCCTCAACATAGGCATTTTGTAGGGGTCACAAACATTCAATCCAATGAGGGGTCTTTATGCTACGGCTCTGAAATGCTCTTCCCCTTTATTTTTGCTTGGCTACCTTTCTAGTCCGTCAGATATCAGCCCCACTGCTGCCTTCTGAGGGGAGTCTGCCTGACCATCCAATGGACCATCTGGTCCCTTTCTTTCAGGTTCCTCTCTTTTCATCCCCTACAGAGCACTTACGCCCTTACCTATTGAGAATGAAACAGGTTCTATCCTATCTGTATGTGCTCAATAAATATTTGTTATTGCTGTTTTTGCCTATTGCCATTGACATTTTGTAGAGCATCGATTTGTTTATGTTATTTTGTTTTTTAAAGAAATAAAAGAGCAACATTTAATTTGATTTGAATTATAGTAATTAAGACACAATACGGAAGTGCAATTGAAAATAAAGCAAGGAGCAAACCGAACCCTAAATTGAAAATTTTTGAGGCAACATGTAATTAACCAGAGTGGAATAAATCTGCTTTTGAGAAAATGGGTAGGGATAAGAATCTGTAATGATTGTAGGTTTTTACATTGTCTTATGTCTGCTTTTATATTTTATGGAAAAGAGTTATACTGGCTAATTATCTTTACTCTTTATTGTCCATGAAATTCCAAAGCTCTGTGTCATATTCTTTTTGGGAAGATTGAAACTAGACCTGCACTTTGTTCCCTGATGTCAGGTCTGGTCCTAATAGTAGCCTAGGCAGATAGACTTTGGGAATTTCAGTCATACAACAGAATGATCTGGTAAAGACGACAGACTACATAATGGCTGTAAACTGTGATTCTCCAAAGAAACTCTCTTAATATTACACATTGTCCTCGTGGATATATCCTTCAGAAATGTAAAACAATGTGTGAAAGGATTAGGTGACTTCTATCTATATCTATGGATGTAAATACCTATCAACTGCCATTTATTTACTAGAAGCAGACACGTGTTTTTATATTGCCCAGTAGGTGTTCACCCTGTTTCTGATAACAGCATTTTATCTTTCCCCTGGGGAAACACTTCTTTCTCTATTTTCAGCTTAGAGGATTTCTGTGGAGTCAACTATCATCAGCTTCAGGCAACATGTTTCTTAGCTTCGTCAAATAGAATGCATCATGCCCTAGCTGTAGTAATGAGTTCAATGACAGGGAGATAATCAGTGTTAATAAAATAAAATGGGATTTTTGTTGCACAGTTCTGTTTTTCCTCCCTTAATTTTTTTTTTTTTTTTTTTTTTTTTTGCGGTACCGGGTATTGAACGCAGGGGCGTTCTACCTCCGCGCTACACCCCCGGCCCTATTTTTTTTATGCTTTATTTTGAAACCGGGTCTCACGAAGTTGCGGAGGGCCTCACTAAGGAGAGAGAGAGAGAGAGAGAAAGAGAGAGAGAGAGCGAGAGCTGAGGCTGGCCGCGAACCCGGATCCTCTGGTCTCCACCTCCCAAAGTACTGGGATTACAAGCGTGCGCCACCACGCCCGGCTTCCTCCCTTAATTTTTGACAGAATGGATGCTTGGGTCCCAAACACCAAATTCCTTTCCCAAAGAGAGTGAGAACTCAGCTGAACTGGATCAGAAGGCAGACAGCAATCAGGTTATGACATTCAGCTGGCCCAATCTTGGCATTTTTTTTTTTTTTTTTTTTTTTTTTTTACCTATGGGAACCAGTAAGTTTCCATTTTGAGTAATTTTTTGTTGTTGTTGTTATTGTTGCTCTTTGATGTTCAAAACATTAGCCATGAAATTTTCAATTTTCAGCTTAGGGTTCCTATACCTATTTCATTTTTGGCCTTGCTTTACAAATTGGATTCAAGGGAAATAGATTTACTGTCCTGATCATTTTGATGCCACAGTTTATGTTGGCTTGTATTGATTTCCAAGTTGTATTTATTGTTGTCCTTAGGATGGTGTGACCACGTCATACCACATTTTTTAGAACAGTGAATATTTTAAAAATCTTAAATATGAATTAAATATGAATAAATTATTGGGGATTATATTTGTACATGACTTTATGGTGATCATGGCAGTGGTCTTGAAGTGAATTTCAAAGAGTTTTTATTTATTTATTTATTTATTTATTTATTACGGTACCGGGGATTGAACGCAGGGGCATTCTACCTCCGCGCTACGCCCCCGGCCCTATTTTTTATACTTTATTTTGAAACCGGGTCTCACGAAGTTGCAGAGGGCCTCACTAAGGAGAGAGAGAGAGAGACAGAGAGACAGAGAGAGACAGAGACAGAGCTGAGGCTGGCCAAGAACCCGGATCCTCCAGTCTCTGCCTCCCAAAGTACTGGGATTACAAGCGTGCACCACTATGCCCGGCTCAAAGAGGTTTTAAAATAAAGTCTTGTCATCCCAAACTCCTTTCTGATTGAGAAGATTGCTGATATGAGGCATTTGAATGGGGAAACAACTTTATGTGGTTGCCCAAAATGAGAGGTGCCATTTCATTTTTACAGTTCAGAAAAGGGGTCAAGGACAATGGTTTTGGGTGCCCATAGAAGGATACATGAAATACTGAAGACTCGAATTAGACCATAAAAGATAGATAGACGAGGTGGAATTGGAGAGGACTCCTGAGACTACTTTTGGTGAGCGATACATAGGAAAATCTTTGTGCCTTTGGAAAATAATGTAATTGGAAAAGAGTATGTTACGTAATAGTACCAGCTAGTCTTATAATATGCCGAGGTAGTCAATTTTTAAGAATGTGGCTTTGTAAAACCACATTAGACCTAATTTCCAGTTTATGGTCCCAAAAATTGAGGTTTTGTGCAGTTTTGTAACTTACTCAAGTTACCCAGCTCTTCGGTGAAGCGTGGTGAGTGAAGCACACTGCATGGCTTACTGCAGGCCTGCGCTTCTGAAGGTTGCCTAGGGGCCAGTTCATAGAAAGCCTCCAATGCTAGGCTGGGGAACCTGCTAAGCACTCTCTGGGGGGATCCTTACGGCCATCTTTCAGTTATCTACATAGCGAGGTTCTCATGTTAAATCAGGATTTTGGTGTAGGTTGAAATAACACATGTATTGTGTTATCTTCTTTGGGTCCATGATGGCACTCTGATAGAGAAGCCTCTTCTATGTTTGAAAGAGACTTCCCTTGCTTCATTTCATCCCAGTTTCCCTGGGAGCATTCTGTCTTCATCCCTCAATCCACTTCCAAGTTGGTTTCTACAGGTAAGAATGAAATTAAAATTGGAATGAGAAAGTTAAAGCCTTTTTTGCATTAGGTGTATTTAAAGTCTATCTGTAAATTTTTCTAACAGCTGCAAAGTGGCTTTTTAACGCATCCAGTAATTGAAATTATTTTGTAATGCAAGTTGTGTCATACATCATTAAGATCATCCTCCTACCTCTCGGCCGATTTAGGAGTGGCTCAGACATTTGGACTGCCCTGCTGAATAAATCTAATTTGTTTATAGCTATCAGGAATGCAACATTAGGTTTCGGTAATTTCAGAGTGACTGTTATATTCAGATGTTCACGGTCTTACCAGCTTTAGAATTATTTGCAGAATATATCCTTGTTTTGGTTACCAGGGAATGAGAATGCCAGTCTCTGAGTATTTATTATAGTTGATAATCTTTTCCCCCGAGATCTGTGTCTGTCTCTCACCATTAAATTTAGAAATGGAGAGTTGCTTGAAATGCTATCGCATATTGGTTCCAGTGCCTTTGCCTTTAAAATTCCCTTTCAGTCTTGCTATGACTTTTCTGATTATTTGTGTTATCGGCTGCTGTTGTCTGAATAGTGCTTTTGCTCTTTTACATTCATAGTGGTATCAAGGAGTGACTAAGCTGAAAACACAATGTTTCATGTCTGTTCATTCTTATTAGGAATACTGGTTATATAAACATATATAACAGCACAAACATACTAGAATTAAGGCAGAATGCAGAATTTGGGGAAATAGCAACCATCCCAGAAGCCAGAAGCCGCATCAAAAGACTCACTTGAAGAAGCCCAAAGCTGAAGACAGTAGAGCCAGGTGATAGGCAAATACTGTAATAGGAAAGTAGGAACAAAGTCAAGAAAAGCCAGGCTGAAGAGAATAAAGAAATCAGGGCAACAGAGAAGAAAAAGTTAGAAGACCAATATGGGTCATAACTCAACACATATCAAATGTTTCCTTGGGAGCCAAGAAATGGTGTTGAGATAGAATTCTGCTGGGCTGAGTCCTGATGCATCTGACTTTTATTTTTACTTGTTATTTAAATCTGTTCCACATTCAGAAGCGTCTACTTCCAGAAATGCTTCAAACATCCAGCAGTTTATACCACTCTTGATTGAGAGCTGATGTGTGATGTTTTGCATATATTATCTCTAATCCTCACAAGAACCCTCAAGGTAAGTATTTTTACTTCAATTTTACTGATGAGGAATTTATAACTCAGAGTGGTTTAGTAAATCTACCTAGGGTTCTACAGCTATGATGCAGCAGAACCAGGATTCACATCCAGTTGTGTCTGAATCCAAAGCTGATTTCATTCCTCTGAACTCTCTCACCCCGATTTCCTTTCTCCTAATGGAATTCCAAGTCAGAATGGAATCATAATTATACATGGACTGAAGACAGGAAGCTGAAATAAAATGTAAAATTCCCTTAGCCTAATACATTGTCTTTTCAGAGAAGCTCAGGGAAGTTAAATCACTTTTTAGGTTATTCATACCAGTATTGCAAAAGCCAGGACTGAAGCATGAATCTCTAGATACCTCAGCTGATATTATGCCCCTAGATCTCAGACTGTTTATATCATACCACTGAGTGTGGATGCTAGGACAGTCTAGAGTTTTTGCCATTTGTATTCTTTTACTCTGAATTCAGAAATGTGTTCACTGAGTGATCAAAAATTTGACCTTATTAAGGTTCAAGGGAGCGTTCCTTCCAAACGAATATCTGTATAGGAACGATTCCGCATTAGAGAGATCATAGATGAGTGCCTGATGTCAGAATTGACCCGTCGCACATAAATGGGCAACACAGGATGATAGGTTTTGATTATTGGTGATAGGTAATGATAAAGTCCTTTGCCTCAAGGGATTTTCTGCAGCTTGAGTTCTGCCATGGAAAATGTCATCAGTCAAGTAGCAATGACGTACTACTCTCAAAACAGATGTGTAAATGGTTTCAGATATTGAGAAAACAACCCACAGATTTAGTCATTTACATGGAAATTAAATGAAGCCCTGGAGCTGGGGATCTGGCTTTGTTTTGGACATCATCAAAAAGGAGACATTCTTATAAGATGCTAGAGACAAAATAGCATTTCCATCAAATCGATTGTGATTTTAAAACTTACAAGAACAACAAAATAATTTAATTCTCAGTTCTGCATGCCAAATTTATTTTATCCACCAAACTGCCATTTCAATGATCTCTCTCAAGTGGTAGTTCTCAAAGTGTGGTTCTTGGATCATCAGCACAAGCCACTTCAATATCACCTGTGACCTTGCTAGAAACGAAATGCTAAGCTGTATCCTAAATCTTCTGAATCAGGGACCAGCAATCCACGATTTATCAAGCCCTTCTTGTTATTCTGACGGCCACTTAAGTTTAAGAACCAATGCCCTAAAATCTAAATCTACTTGTGTCATACTGGTTGTATATGTCAGGCTTGTGTTGTTTGAATGTATCAGGAACACAACTCACTCTAAACCCAGAGGATTTTTAGCTGCTGTAACAAGGAAGTCAAAAGGGACAGCTCACTACACTAGAGATCAAATGATATCATCATGGCATAGTTTCTCTCCAGCTCTTGGGTCTACTTTACTCAAGATTATTTTCTTATTAGGTAGGCTATTTATATTTAAAAAGGGGCACTGGCAGCTCTAGGCTTACATCATTCACATGGACTTTTATCCTGAGAACCTCAGTCAAAATTAGAAAGATTACTTTCAATGGCTTCTCTTGGGTCATTTGCCCATCCCTGATCTACTAAATCAACTGCTTCCTATTCGATGGATCATGTTTTTCACCTGGAGCCAATGAGTACTGTCAGAACCATTAACTAAAGTACATTGCATGGATTGGACTAATGTATAGTGATACATGTTCACCATTAAAATATTTGTTTTGTTACTCAAAAAATGTCCCTCCATTGTCCACTATTCATCCTTCCCTCCCTCCCTGTCTCCTCCCAAATCCCTGCCAACTACAATCTTTCAATGTCTACATAGTTTTGCCTTTCCAGAATGTGATATAGTTGGAATCATACAGTATGTAGTCTTTTTGGATTTTTTTCAGCTATTGATATGTATAAGTTTCTTCCATGTCTTTTTGTGACATGATACCTACTATGGACTGTTTATGACCCTCCCCAACATAATTCCTATGCTGAAGGTCTAATGCCCAAGTTGATGGCATTTGGAGGTGAGATCTTTAGTAGGTAATTAGGTTCAGATGAGGTCTAAATTTTCTTTATGGTGGTAAAGACAAGTTGTTTAAGGGATTTGAGTACAAAGTATTGGGTTAATAAATACTAATTAATGATTCTAGCAAGTTGAAATGAGGTAATAAGTATAATTTTTGTGGGAAAGAATTTTTTGTAAATACAGAATCAGGATAGCAATGTCTAGTCATATAAGGTAGATATCTAGACCTTAACACATTCTAAAGTTCACCATTATATTAAAAAGAGTACCAAAGGATACAGAGGTCTGTTAAAAGGAAAGATGCCTAATTAATACACACACCGAGCATGAAGGATGGGAATGTAATATAACTCAATCAAGCCTTATTTAATTTCAAGTGATGGTCAGCAATTTCAGGTCTTAAATGCAAATGAGACTTAGTTAACTCTTTACAGAGTCAGTGTTGTGTGACTAGGCCATAATGCCGTGCTCAGTGACTAAAATCCAGTTAGTGCCTCTTTGTAGATAGCAAATATATTTAGGACTTAGTTGAAGAGAATGATATGTGACAGGGACTTCTCTAGGGAGACTATTACATTTTTTTAGAAGAGGAGTATTTATGAAATGCATCTGCTCTGTCCACATGACTCTACATAAAGGACAGCTTTGCAAAAGCAAGATTGGATGGGGATAGGCGATGTCTTTCTGGTAGAGATCTTTAAACAAGCAAAGGATTACCAGACCCTTTCTTCAAGTGGTTGTTCATGAGCTACCTTGTTTTAATTACATATAAAATTGTAGTACTGAAGTGAATTCCCAAATGATGCTCTTACTAGAAAATTAATCAACAAATACTTTTACTGGGAACAGTGGATCTTGAGAGCAATGATTTGAATTAGGCAATTTGCTCTGTGTGTGTGTGTGTGTGTGTGTGTGTGTGTGTGTGTGTGTTTGGTAGTACTGGGTATTGAAACCATGGGCTTTCTCCCTCTGAGTCACACCGTCAGCTCTATTTTATTTTTTATTTTGCAACAGTGTCTCATTAAATTGCTTAGGGTCTCACTAATTTGCTGAGGCTGTTCTCGAACCTGTGTTCCTCCTTGTCTCAGCCTCCCAACTACTGGGATTATAGCTGTAAGCCACCATGCCTGGCTTCAACAAATCTTTCTTAAAGTAATGTTTTCCTTTTTCAGTGTTATTCAGAAGTATCTTAGTTTATTTTGTGTTTGTGTTGCTCTGACAAAATACCTGGGGCTGGATACTTTATAAAATAAACAGGTTTATTTGACTCACAGTTCTAGCAGTTGGAAGGGCCAAACAGCATGACACCAATATCTTGACCAGCAGCCCTTGGCCATGTCACAACATGGTAGAGAAATGGAATGGGAACCTGCCATATGCATAAGGGCATGTGTGTGAACAAGGAAGCAAGAGACTGGGGAGGGGTCAGGCTTGCTCTTTAATTTTTTTTTAATTTTTGTGGTACTGGGAATTGAACCTAGGGGCGTTCTACCTCTGAGTTACAACCCAAGACCTATTTTATTTTTAATTTTAAAATAGGGTCTTACTAAGTTGCTGAGGGCCTCACTAAATTGCTGAGGCTGGCCTGCAACCTATGATTCTCTTGTCTAAGCCTCCCAAGTACTGGGATTATCCGCATGTACCACCACACCTGGCCAGGCTTGCTCTTTTTATAACAACTGTCTCCCTTGAGAACCAGTTCACTCCTGCAAACCTAACCCACTCTGAGAGACTAACATTAATCTCTTCATGAGGACAGTCATGATCCAACCACCTCCCACAAGGCCCCACCTCTTAAAGGTCCCGCTACCTCAACACTCACACATTGGGGACCAATCATCAAATATATGAATATTTGGGGGACATACTCAGAACATATCTAAATGACAGCAAGAAGTTGTTAATGATTTGATATAATATAAAACTTCCTTTTTCTACTTTAAAACTGATGGAGGTTTATTATTATGAGCCAACCTCCTTATTTTGTAGCTAACATGACATTCACCACTTTTATACCATATGTAAATATTGACAAAGTGATCTCTAATAAGTGAAATGATTCTAATGTACCCCGAAGGCAGGCACACTCTCAAAATCTCCCTCAGACACTAAGTCCATGTCCTTTGCGATCATGTTCACTCACATTGCGGGCTACGGAGGTAAGGTTGGAAGAGATTCAGAAGACTCAGGAGGTAAATCTATAAACTCAAGAAATATTTCCAATGAATACAGTTTGAATAAAAGTAGTGGCTTTGAATAGACAATTCCCTCTTCCCCTCAAAATGGTCATGTGCCAATGACTCTTAGGTTGTGGTAGGACAATTTCCAAAACTCTTAGGATGCTTGTTCTAAACAGTGTTAAGTGTGTTCAAAGTTTATCAAGATATCTTCCCCTGGTATTGATCTGTGGACCAGTGCAAATCAATGATGCTAGTTTCGCTGGTCTGTATCAAAGTGAGAATGTCATCTATGTAATGCAATTATTATTCCTTTGAAAAGGCTGTTCTTTAATTTTTCCTATTCCTTATTTTTTCGTTTTAAAATTGTTACTTCTTTTATGAAACATTATGATGGTATTGTTTTGGGTTGTTGTTTGATGTTATTGTTGTTTTACTAATTCCCTTACTTGAGAATACTTTTAAAAGCTGACAATTTTATGTTGAGTGTCATTGAAAGTCTGTTATTATGAATGCCCAAATACCAGGAATTGCTATTTCACAAGGTGCTGTTCTCAGTGATCAGAAGTAGATGGAAAATTCTTTTTTTTTTTTTTTTTTGCGGTACCGGAGGTTGAACGCAGGGGCGTTCTACCTCCGCGCTAAGCCCCCGGCCCTATTTTTTATACTTTTATTTTGAAACCGAGTCTCACGAAGTTGCGAAGGGCCTCACTTGGTAGAGAGATAGAGAGAGACAGGGGGAGAGAGAGAGAGAGAGAGAGAAGAGCTGAGGCTGGCCGCGAACCCGGATCCTCTGGTCTCCGCCTCCCAAAGTACTGGGATTACAAGCGTGCGCCACCACGCCCGGCCCTGGAAAATTCTTTATATTTCCATGTGCAAGTACTTTATAGGATGAAGGGTAAGTAGAATGTACTTCCAAGTTGTAGTCTCACTTGAAGACTTCAGTGGGATGTCATTCTTCTGTTGATTACTGTCATTAAGGAAAAACTTTCCAGGAATATCTCCCCCACTTTCCCACTTGTCCTCATCCAGACACATACTATACAAGGGGGAGTTGCTATGAATGTGTCTGATTCTTGCTTGGGTGTGATTTTTATTTTGCTTTCTCAGGTTCTGTGCTCCCGGTGGCCTAAGTGTTAAGAGGATGCAGCCTCAGGGTTGAATCTGACATCTCTTCATCTCTCATCTCTTTATCTCTCTCTCTCTTTTGGTTACCTATCTGATTGCTGGAGAACAGGTATATCTGAGATCCGTGTTTCCATTCAAAGGGTTGCAGTCATGCTTACAGTTTAAGGTTCATAATACGATTGTTTCTTGTTTATACAGCTGTCTTAAGAAAATTGGAGGTGTGCTGTATTCTGGAATTGGACTTGGGTTTTTGGGTTTTTTTTTTTTTGTAGTACTGGGGATTGAACAATTGAACCCAAGGACATTCTACCTCTGAGCTACACCCCTAAGTCCTGTTCTATTTCTATTGTGAAACAGGGTCTCAATAAATTGCTGAGGGTATTACTAAGTTGCTGAGGCTGATCTTGAACCTGTAACCCTCCTGTTTCAACCTCCCAAGTACTGAGATTACAGGTGTGTACCGCCACACCCAGTGGACTTGGATATTTCTAGATTTTCTGATGATGGCTCCCTCTAATACAAAGTCAGTTGCAGATTAGCAACTAATATTCCATGCCAGGAAAAGTGTCAATTTGGGTCTTTTTTTCCAAGCAGAAGTTTCTAAAAACGTCAGAACAAGTCTCTGAGATTATTAATGGTTGTGTTCATGTGCCTTGTTCCTTAGTAAACCGTTTCCTGACTTCATCAATCTGTTTAAATCGCTCCCTCTATCAGATCACCATTTACCTAATGGAATTGATTCTCATAGCATGTATTATGCTTCATTGCAAAATGTCAGTGGAGATTTATATGTGTCCAAAAAATTGTAAATCCTTGGGCCTGTGGGCTGAATTTCATTTATCTTTGTCTCTGTAGCACTTATACTGTCCTCGACATGTGATAAACATTCGGCAAAATTTATTCGATGAAGACAGAAATAAATGAATCATTTAATTAATTTCATCAAGTTTGATGCCCATGCAATTTCAATAAATATTTCATTATCTCAGCAAACCTAAATACCCTTATCCCTTTGCTCTTAGTCATGTGAACTAGCAATAGTGACTCTATTTTCCAATCATCATGGGTTCACAGATTGAAATTTCTTTGGTTTGAGAGTCTTTGGGAGAGCCACACAAGCATTAGTCACTTCCTGTGAAGGAGCCTTTAATCCACACTTTCTCTTATTCTTATCATGATGTCATATGACTTTTTTTTTCGTTCACAACAATGTGACACACATTGATAGAAACAAATTAACACTCTCATCTAATTTGGCTTTATTTAATAAAAGCAAGTTCACATGCCAGGGCATATAGGTTAATTGATTTGCCCAGGAACTCAGAATTCCAGTGTACTTTCATTTCTATAATAAATATTATAAATACCAACATTTTCTTATTTTTTTTTCTAGCACATCTGTTTACCTTGTAAAGGCCTTCTATGCTGTGTTTGGTCAGTCCCGTGTGGGTCATTTTTCAGAGATAGCATAGAGAGAAAAGTGATTTCTCTTTTTAGAGTCTATAAATAATTATGTTAAACTTTTTACATATACTAAAAATAAAGAGAAGAAATCTGGAACTGGTTACCTCCTTATCCTCAGTAATTGCAGCCTTATTAATTCAGAACGAGATGGCTTTAGGTCTTTTTAGTTTTTGATCATTTATTTTGTTTGTTTTTACTATATTTGTGAATGCTACAATTTATTGAAGTTTAAATAATTGCTTTAGATAATCAGCCCTGTGACTTCACATTTCCCTTTCCATACACCCATGTGTGAGCCACATAATTTCCATGTAACCTAGTTTCTTTGTCCACAAAAGGAAGGTTTAGACTAAAATACCAAAATAAATGAAGGTTTAGACTAAAATATCAATGTCTACCAATGTACAGCCAAAATACGAATGTCATTCTTCACAGAGCTAGAAAAAAACAGTCCTAAAATTCATATGGAAGAACAAAAGACACAGAATAGTGAAAGTAATTCTATGCAATAAGAACCATGCTGCAGGCATCACAATACCTGATTTCAAATTATAGTACAGATGTATAATAATGAAAACAGCATGATGTTGGCACAAAAACAGACTCATAGACCAATGGAATCAAATAGAAGATAGAAAATTCTATACAGCAACAACCAGCTGGTTTTTGACAAAGGTACCAAACATGTACATTGGAGAAAAGATAGCCTTTTCAACAAATGGTGTTGGGAAAACTAGATATTCGTATGTAGAACAAGGAAACTAGACCCCTATCTCTCACCCTGCACAAAAGTCAACTTAAAAATCAAAGACCTAGAAATGAATCCAGAAACATTATAATTACTGGAAGAAATCATAGGACCAACTCTCTCACATATAGGCACTGGCAGAGACTTCCTTAATAAGAACCCCAAAGCTCAGGAAATTAACCCAGTAATTAATAAATGGGATGACATCATCACATTAAAAAGATTCTGCAGGGCAAAGGAAACAATAAAAATGTGAAAAAAGAACCTACAGAATCGGAGAAAGTCTTTGCCAGCTACTCCTTTGATAGAGGACAGATATCTAAACTATATAAAGAACGAAAAATACTTAGTACCAAAAAAAAGCAGCAACAAAAATAAAACAAATAACCTAACCAATAACTGGGCAATTGAACTAGGACACTTCTCAAAAGAAGAAATACAAATGGCCAACAAATATAGGAAAAAAGTTCAACATCATTAACAATCAGGGAGATGCAAATCAAAACTACACCGAGATTCCATCTAACTCTAGTTAGAATGGCCATCATCAAGAATACAAACAATGATAAATGTTGGAAAGAATGTGGGAAAAAGGAACACTTACACACTGTTGGTGTGATTAGAAGTTAGTACAACCACTATGGAGATCAGAATGAAGTTTTCTCAAAAGACCAGGAATGGAAATACCATACGACCCAGCTATACCACTCCTCAGAATCTTTCCAAAAGAATTAAAGTTAGAATACATGCATACCCAATTTCTATAGCAGCACACTTCACAATAACCAAGTTATGAAACCAACCTATGTATCCATCAGCAGAGGAATGGATAAAGAAAATGTGGTATATACACACAATGGAGTTTTATTCAACCATAACAAGGGACACAATTATGTCATTTGCAGGAAAATGGATGGAGCTGGAGAACATTATTATCCAGACTCAGAAAACCAAGAGCCTTATGTTTTATTTTACATGTGCAAGCTAGAGAGTAAATAAGAGAGAGATTTCATGAAAATGAGGAGAGAGACCAGTAGAATAATGGAAGTGGCTTAGGGAGGGAGGAAGGAAGGAAAAAACGGGGCTTGAGGAAGGGAAACAGACCAAGTACTGCTATGTTTATATACAAATGTATTACTGCCATCACACTCACATGTATGTGGAAGGAGGGGGAAGGAGGGGGATGGGTTGTGAAGGGAAACACACCAAGAGTTGTGTGCATATACGAATGTATCACTTTGAATCACATTACCATGTGTAACAATACACTAATCAAAATTAAAAATTACAAAATTTAAAAATTAAAAAACCCAAAACAAAGCACATTTTATGATCAGCGGTTTCTAAACCAACATTATAATTTCCTGGGTGAAAAAAAATTTAAAAATGCATAGTCCCAGAGCAGCCCAACCTGCTAGATCAAAATCTCCAAAGACAGACCAGGGAATTTGCATTTTATACAAACTTCCCAGCATCTCTAAAGAGAGCCTGCTGCAGGTCAGTCGGCTCATGGACATGTCTGGAAATGACAGACGTGTATCTGTTCTCTCATATCACACTACCTGAAATTGGGGTCTATAGGAGTTAAGAGATTTTTTCCTTTGAAGTCACACATTTAATGAACTAGAAACTCAGCAGCCTAATATCTGCAGTCCAATTACCTGGACAAGACAATTTGGAGTCTAGGAAGACATGCAGACACCTATTTTCTGGCAGATGAATAGTTTTCTGCACAAAGTTTCTTCCGTGCCCCACATCATTTGGAGTTGGCATTAAAACATGGCCAAAACGAAAATGTGTCGCTCAAAGAGCTGATATTAAATGCCTGAGTAGACTTATGCTTTCTTTTTTCCCCCAAGCATATGTGAACAAGTTTCCTGCCTCCATCATGAAGCACTTCAAGGCCCCTAATCTAAAATCTTTGGCCTCTGAATTTCCTCCTACCTTTATCTCCAAGTTGTTCTATTGTGCTTGAAATGTTAGACATTCACGACTTTCGTTAGGCCTGTAATACATTCTCTGCAATCATTCCAGAGAATGGAGATTTGATTAGAGTGGTGCCTATGAAATGTCAGAGGTCTTCCTACCTCATCTAAAAGAAATCAAGAACCTTGACAGATGTGCTCAGAGATAATGAGACGGAAGGAGAACTTCAGAACTCCTTATGAACTACCTCAGTCATTTAATCTTTTACTCTTCCTGGTTTCTCTTCAGATTAAATGCTATGTAAAGCAGATAAATATATAACAAAATATAACTTTTATTAGTCAAACCAAACTTCTGATGTGATTTATTTAATGCCTCTCCCCTTCCTTCTCAGATTTTGTATGTCATGAACAAAAATATATATCCCATTTTACTTTTCCATTCTGGGACTGACTGGTGAATGCCAGTGCTCTTTGGGGAATCTCCAGTTCGATTTATTCAGCAAATATTTACTCTGCCACTATGTGGCAGACAGATATTAGGTGGCCCCCATGGTAGGAGGTAAAGATAAAGCTAGAGTTATAGGAACTCACATCTAGAAATCCCACTGAACACTGAGTTTGGTGAACTGGATGCATCTGGTGCCTATTCTCTGCATACCATGGGGGTCTGTCCAGTCTCTTTCATATGTATTTTAGATAAGATTCCTGCTTGATCAGGACACATCCTGCCACAGGCTGACTTTTCTCTTGATACACCCCCACAGTCCTCCATCCTTCCACTGCAGACGCTTTCATGCATTTGATCAGTCACTGTAAATGGGCTTTTGCAGATGTGCCTGTCTCATCAAGGGCTTCTCTCTTGCCTTCTCCCTCCTAAATTAGAGTGCATGGGTGAGGTTTTGTCTCATCCTCCTCCATACATTTTACCAACGATGGGCCACTTTCCAGAAAGACTTGCATGGAAAAACTCTTTATATCTTTCTTTGATCTTGTTCCAACATCATGTGAAGAAATTCTTCAATTTCCTCCAGTTTGCTTACATAGGGGAATGGGTTTTGTAAGCACCCCCCACGCATTGCCCTATGCTTACACAAGCATACTAATATTACACTGACTTGGAACTTGTTACTGCTGTACTCTTTCTCTTCCTTTAGCTATGCGCTGGTTGCTTTCACTAGAGCTGTTGTTATAAATGCCATCGCCAGTGCCACCACAATGACTGTGTTGGACACAATTCAGTATCTGTCAAGCCTTTCTCATTATTGGCTACTGTAAAAAGCATTTTTAGATTTTCCTTAACATCATCTCTAACATAATATTTGAATACAATACATACACTGCATATTTGATTAGATGCTCTGACCCTTTGGAGGGCCACAGCCATTGTAATTTCAACATTTTTTCACCTTCTAGAACCAATTTCACACCCTTGAGGGTACTATTCTATTTTTATTTTATTTATTTTTAATTTTTTTTGGTGCTGGGGATTAAATCCAGGGGCATGCTACCTCTGAGCTACACCCCTAACCCTTTTTTATTTTGAAACAGTGTCTCACTAAGTTATTAAAGGTCATGCTAAGTTGCTGAGGCTGGCCTCAAACCAACCTGTGATCTTCCTCTTAGCCTCCCAAGTACTGGGATTTCAGGCGTGCTCCACCACACCTTGAAAGGATATTATCCTTCACATCAAGAACATGGTACACTCTACATGCTAGGTAATTCATTATTTTACATTCATCTTTATAATATCTTATTAATTATTTCTCTATGTAAGACTGGTCATATCCCTCATTATAGATTAACATAAAACTATTTCAGCTTACCAAAGTGCTTATAAATTCTGCATCCCAATTTCCTAGACAACAAATACAGTTATTTTTTTATGGGTATGAAAATTTTATTTTAATGTGCTTTTATTGGTGCATTGGAGTCTCACATCACAATGAATATCGATTTGATGTTAACATACATGCACACAGCTCTTAGTGTCCCCTCCGCCTCCCCCCATCCATATGAAGTACCACGAGTGATGTTGGTATATTCTCACATGTACACATTGTTTATGATAGTAATTCCATTGGTTCACTTATTTCTTGCCCTTCCCCTTCCCTTCTACCACTTCCCTTGCCCCACTGAGGGTTCTACATTATCAACCAGAGTCCCTTGTGTATCCCCACTACTCCCTAGGTTGCACATATTAATGAAAACATATGACCCTTCTTTTTTTGTGATTGACTAATCTCCTTTAACATAATGTTCTCCAGATCCTTCCAATTTCTTGCAAATGATGTTATTTTGTTCTTCTTTATTGCTGAGTAGAATTCCATTGTGTGTATTTCCCACAATTTTGTAATCCACTCATCTGTTGATGGACACCTGTTGTTGGTTCCTTAATTTGGCCATTGTGAATTATGCTACTATGAACATGGGTATGCATATATTACTGTAGTTTTCTGGTTTCAATCCCCAGTTATTTTTTCCTTTCTTTTGCTTCCTTTCCTCTGCCACCTCCTTTACCACACACACTTCCATGCACCTTAACCATGAGAAATGAATAGTGTCAGAACGCAGAAGGGCTGACAATACATCACACCACGGGGCAAGAGCGGCATTTGCAATCGCAATGGGATTTTCAAATGTTCATCACATTTTATTTTTCTTTTTAACTACATAATATCTCTGGAACCAGGATGAAAGAGATACAAAGCTACTTGTCTCTCTTGGAGCGGATGGGGTGGGGATCCTCTCTGACAGACCAATGCTGTATATAAATCTTGTTTTCTGTCTGCAATCAAGAATCAGCTCTATCCATAAAGCACATTTCCTAAAGAAAGAACATTGCCAGCACACTTTGCCTTCCTTGTGTCCTCTGGAAGTATCATTTAAGTTATGGTTTTAAAATATAATTTTATTTGTAAGCCGGGCATGGTGGTGCATGCTTGTAATCCCAGTACTTGGGAGGCTGAGACCGGAGGATCCAGGTTCGCGGCCAGCCTCAGCTACTTAGTGAGGCCCTCCGCAACTTCGTGAGA
>PVJS01008512.1:0-52878 GCA_004027185.1 Glis glis
GGTCTCCGCCTCCCAAAGTACTGGGATTACAAGCGTGCGCCACCACGCCCGGCAATATTTTTCTACTTCCTTTGCCAGCCTTCTTTTCTTTCTCTATTCTTCTCTTTCTCTCTTTCCTGCTTAATGTCTTTTCTTCCTCTTGTTATTTTATATGAAGTGTTCCCTTACTGTCCCAATTAAAACTGATTCTTTGCTTCCTGACTTCTATTGATTATACCAAATGGTATCAAATTAAGTTATATTTTAGATATTTTATTTTGAAATATTTATTAAAATTCTCTCAAATGTAATATTTTCCTGGGAATCTTGTAAAACTTATTAAGATTAGAGCTCAACTCATTAGTAGATTTTGCACATTTCAGACTACCTGTCATTTAAAAAATAGACGTATTATATTATACCTGAAACTACCTCTGAAACTATTTTCAACACAATGATAAAATGTGCCATATACATTTTCATAAGATGGCATACACAATCAAATAAATATACATAAAAATTTTAATAGGTACATATCACTTATAAGTTCCATTTTCACTAGGAAATTTTAGAAAGTAAAAGTAGATCTCCTTATAGGTTTCCAGTAATTCTAGAATAAAATATATTTCTATATAACCCATGGGTATCATTTATATGTCCAAAAGCTGAAATGTCAAAGGCAAGTAATTTAAGAAAATATTTGTTATTTATGGTTTATAAAACACTTAAATTTGATTTATAATATTTTTCTTCTTGAATTATAGCATATGGCAATTTAGAATTTGTTCAAGACCTTTATTTAACCAATATTGCTATCAATGTTCTTACATCAGCAATCAACATCTTTCCTCTGAACTATTGTAAAAACTGTAGACTTGATCTCCATGATGCGGAAGAAGGTCCAACAGTCCATCCTCCATCATGTTGTCAGAAGGATCCTTTTAATTTAGGCCAGATCACAAAGCAACATTATTCAGACATAAGAAAAGAAGGACATCCTGCCATTTGTGACACCATGGATGAATCTGGGGGATATTATGCTAAATTATATGTCAGATAGACAAATACCACGTGATCTGACTAACATGTGGAGTCTTTAAAAAGTAAGGCTGGTGGAAGCAGAGAGCAGAATGGTAGTCAGTAGGTGTAGGGGTGGTGGAGGAAATGGGGAGATACTGATCAAAGGGTACAAATGTTCAGTTACAACATGCACAAGTTGATGACGTAGCTCATTGGTACAGTACTTGACTAGCATGCATGAGGCCTGGGTTCCATCCCTAGCACCCCAGGGGGGAAAAAAAACCCTTGCCAATTGCCAATAAGACGAACAAGTTCTAGGGATCTAAATTACAGCATGAGTGGTGATGGATGTGTTAATTTGATTATGATAACTCACACAATGTATATCAATCATCACATCATTACACTTTGAATATATTTAAAATTTATTTGATAACAATTCTTAAGAGTAAAAAGAATAAATGAAATGGGCAGATCACAATACTCTTCTGCTCAAAACCTTCCAATTACTTACAATGCCTATGCTTTCAAGGTGTATAAAGCGTCCAGAGGTCAGCCTCCCTCATACCTCTCTGATCTCATCTACAAACATGCCCCCGGCGGGGACCACTGCAGCCACATGGGTCTTCTTGCTGTTTCTGAATAATTCCACCTGTATACGTTGGGTCTTTTTGTCCTTTGATTCAATTATACTGTGGCCAGCTTTCTCTCTTCATGATCTTTGTAGAGAAGCTCTCCCTGACCTCTCAATCTAAAATAGTAGCTCCCATCATATGATTGTTTTTTACAATCATATTTTATGTATGTATTTATTTTTCTATCTTCTCTCCCTAGAATATAAGCTCAAGGATTTAGCTTGTACAATGCCTTAACTGCAAAGTTTAAAATTGTGCCTGCTCCTTAGTTGACACAAACTCAATGTTTATTTAAAATAGATAGATAATAGTTGAATAAATAATAGATAGATGGATACATCCATTCATACACATGTGCGCGCGCGCGCACACACACACACACACACACACACACATTGTCTCTTGCTATATAGGTCTTGTAGATCTGTTATAAAAATAAAGATATCTGTTATAAAAATAAAGATAAACATAAATTATTGCATGTAAAGCATTTATTATGTTAGCTATAACACTTATTTCATACTGTTTATTATATAATATGTATAATTTTTCTCTTCAAATACAAGTTCTTTGAGAGAAAATATTGCTTGTGTCAAACTAAATTTTAGAGTTTTCTACCATACCATACAAACCTCATACATTTTATTAATCAATAACTATATGATGATGCTTAATACAATTATTTTGATTGACAATTATTAATAAGATCAATTATGAATTTTCCTTACCATTTTACCTATATTTTGTAGTATATTTAGCAAAACATATTTTGAAATGGACAATATTTTTTCACAAGAATAGAGTGATTTTAAGATCGCATACTTCATTATAAACTTTAATCTCTGAAAAATGAACTCAAGATTATTTTGACTTTTCTCGCTAAAGATAACATTTCATCACCTAGAATTCTAATTTCATAAAATATGATTTCCAATGTGTACATAATCATCATTTTGCTATTTACCTATTAGCCAAAAACAGCATTTGCTTTGTTTCAACCATATGTTCTTTTCTTTTTCCTCTGTAACAATCTTGTTTTTGTTCCTTTGCAGGATCTGGCAGATAACTATAAGGGTTTGAATTCCAAAACAAATTTAACATTAACTTTATATCCATGACCAATGTCAAATCTGAACACAATCTAATAGAAATATTGAGTAATCTCATGTTAATCTTTTCTCTGTACCAGCTCTGACTTGCACTAATGAGTAAGGTTTGATTGGAAACCCCAGTAGATTATTGTTATCCTATAGAGTTTGCATCAGTAAGAAACCACTATATGGATTTATACCACCCACTTAAGTCGGGCTGCTGTGGCACAACAATATTTGAAAGTTCTTGATATTCCCTAAAATTTAAAAAATCCTTGACTCATGGTACTAGGAATGTAAGTTGGTTCAGCCATCATAGTGATAAACATGAGTCTCCAGATACTTTAAATTTTTCACACATTTTGAAATTGTGTTGATTTGTGATTCATTAAAATAGCTTGGGAAGTTAATTCATAGTTAGAATCTTTAAATCACTTTAAACCACACTTAAAAACCAAAATATGCTGCTTTCTGGAAGAGAATAAACAAACAGATACTTTCACAGTCACATTTTATGTTACTTTATTTTTATACTTTTATTGGTGCGTAGTAGTTATACATCATAGTGAGATTCAATGTGATTCAAACATACAGGCTAAGATCAAATACAAAGTCATATTTTAATAAAAAATATTTTACATAAATATTTTTATTGTGCAGATGTGCTATAACAAAGAAAAATTCATGCTATATTGCTTTTTGTCTACTATAATACCAAAGAAATTAAATGTTAAATTAAAAAATAAAATCCTTAGCCTGTGTTGCATAAACCTCGAATGATGGTAATCAACCATGATGCGTGACTAAGGCACACATCTGTCCATATGATTTATGGCAGAATATAATCAGAGAATAAGCTCTCTATTTTTTAAAGAACTATAGTTCATTGTAAGAAGGGGTCATGTTTAACATGGAAGCATGGACATATTTTTTATTTATACTACTTCTGCAAGGTTCTTCTACTCCCCCCCCCCCAATTTATTCCTTTTTATTCATTACAGGCTGCAAGTACCCCCTTGTGAACTTCCACTCAGGAAATGACATGATTTCTCCTCATCAGACAAATGTTTTCTTTTTAAGAAAGGAATAGTACTTATGTTCTGCTTTCGCTGAAGGTGGTCTGTCTATCATACATGGCATGTTTGATTATGTAGTGATTAGTACCAAAAGAATATGTAGATTTAAGAGCTTTGCTGAAATGAATTTAGCAAACATTAGCAACCATACTGCAGTGAATTGCATACTTTGAAGAAGTAATCAAGTACTCTTGAGTATTGTTGCCTTTGATTGACATTAATATTACCATATAGAGAATAATACCCAATTAATTTAGTGTCATCCTATTGGTAGCTATTTTTAGAGATCATTAAAGAATCTTAGCCTATTGTCAGTGCTTTTGAGCATTTATTAAAGATTCCTTTAGTCTTTATTTTACCCATGTGAGGGTTATACTATTTTCCTTCACTTTACAGGTGAGGACATAGAGGACAGAGCTGTAGTCATTTGCCAAAGGTTGCCCAGTGACTGGAATGGTGGAGTCAAGTTTCCACTAGGAAGTGTGATTCTACTGACTATGCTTATGTCTACTATGCTATTCTGCCTTACTGCTGGGCATGAAACACCCTCTTTAAACTCCTTCATAAAGTTTATACACAGTTTAAATGTGAATAATGTGGTTTTCCATTTTTAAGTCCTCAAAGAACTTTCTTGTATCTTTCTTAAAACATGTGTTTTTGAATAGAAGTAAAATATAAGTAATGATTATGGTGGCAGTGATGATAATAAAATATAAGTAAAGACAATGGTAGTGATGATATTAAGTGAGATAATAATAGTCTTTTATTGAGAGCTACTTTGACAAGCATTTATTCACATATTTAATCCTAACAACAGTACTATAAGGTAGGCAATGCTACTATCCTCATTTTAAGTATGATTAAACTAAGGTCACAGATCAATTAGCAGAGCATGTCCATATAGCTGAAATGAGTTTCTTGTAAACAACATACAGTTGGGTCCTTAGTCACTGTCTTTTAACTGGAGAATTTAATCTACTGACATTTAAGGTAATTATTAATAGGTAAGGTTTTGCTACAGTTATTTTATAATTTATTTTCTAGTTTTATTGTAGTCCCTTTATTTTTTGTCACTCTCATAGTTTTCCTTTGTGGTAAAATGATTTAATCTAGTAATGTCTTTGGATTCCTTACTTATTACTTTCATTTGTTTATTATAGATTTTTGGTTTGGGCTCACCATGAGGCTTAGAAAAAATATCTTTTGATTATATAAGTCATTTTGAAATGATATCAACTTAATATAAGAAAAATATAGAAAATATACTAGTAAAAGAACTCTATATGTATAGTTCATTCTTCCCCACATTGTAAATTTTTCCTGTCCATCTTTCTATATTGTCTATCTCTCAACATATTAATATAGATACTATTATTTTTAATTGCTTTGAGCTTTATTCTTCAAACTAAACACATAAATGCTTTACACACCATATTCATAATATAAGAGTATTCTCAGTTTGTCTGTATAGATAAACCAGTGACTATGATGAGGTATCTAGGCCTGCCCCAGCCCAAGGGAGAGGCTTGGAGGAATAGACTATCCCTGCTTCATGCTGAACAATGCACCATCTGTGGATCTGGGACAGACCTGGGTTTGGATCACCCTCTAATACTGAAATGGTGATAACACACCTATACAGACTTGTAGAAAACTTGGACTTAGAGTTCCAGATAGCACTAAAATAGCAGAAGTGACTATAGGTTCAAAGCCTGTTTAGAATTTATGGAAAGATAGACCTAAACAAATTCTTATCATAAAGAATGGATTAAATACCCAATTCTTCAATGCTCAGACAATATTACACACAAGGCATCAAAAATTTTCAGAAAGCCATGACCTAACCTATAGTCAAATACGGTATCAAAAACCAATGAGCTAGTCACCAGTATGGACAAACACTCAGGTGAAGAATTTAAAACAGCTGTTTTAGAGAAACTCAATGAACTTCAATAAAACACAGAAAATATTTAATACTGTAACAGAGAAATTTAACACAGACTTGGAAGCAATTAAAACATCAAATGGAAATACTTGAGGTGATCAGTATAATTAGTGAAATTTAAAATGCAATACAAGACATCAATAGCAGAAGAGATCAAACAGAATAAGTCAGTGAGCTTAAAAATAGGCTATTTGAAAATGTGCAGTTGGAAGAGAAGAAAAAAGAATGAAGAAAAATGAAAGAACTTTTGAAAAAAATGGGAACTTTGGAACAGCAATAGAAGAGCAAATATCCAGGTAATTGGAGTTCAAAGGGACTTGAGAATTCTTGATGATTGCCATTCTAATTAGGGTTAGATGGAATCTCAGTGTAGTTTTGATTTATAGCTCCCTAATTTCTAATGATGTTGACCTTTTTTATATATTTATTGGCCATTTGTATTTCTTCTTTTGTGAAGTGTCTATTTAGTTCAATTGCCCATATTATGGGATATATACATAATGGAATTCTACTCAGCAATAAAGAAGAACAAAATAATGTCACTTGCAGGAAAATGGATGGACCTGGAGAACATTATGTTGAGTGAGATTAGCCAGTCACAGAAAGTGAAGGGTCATATGTTTTTTCTCATATATAGAAGCTAGGGAGGAATTGGGACATAAGAGGAACTTTAGATAATCAGGAGAAACCCCAGTGGAGCGAGGAGGGGGTTTAGAGGAGGATGGTGGCTGGGGGGAGGGAAATTCAGTCACTTCCACTGATGTTATATACATATGTGAAATTACCAATGCCAATCTCAATATCATGTATAGGGGAGGGGAGGGAGTAGGGAGAAAGCCGGGGAGAAGCTCACTAAGTACTGCGTGCATGTAGGTCCCTATCACTGAACTACAGTATGATGTGAGGCTATAATGCACCAATAAATAAATAAATAAATAAATAAATAAATAAATAAATAAATGACTTCAGAATGTTAAAGAGATAGAAAACTTGTTCAAATAGGTCATAACAGAAAACTTCCCAAACCTGGAGAAGAATACAAATATCCAGGTACAAGAAGGTTGAAGGCATCTAGTCAGGTTTAACACAACCAAGTATCAAGGCATTATATAATCAAGCTTTCAAAGGTGAAAGATAAAGAAGAGATTACAAGGCAGCAAGGGAAAAAGCTAAACCAAAACTAATAGCACATAAGGGTATTTTAATTCACTTCCCAGTAAATTTTTCAGAGGAAACCTTGAAGGCCAAGAGAGTGACATGAAATTTTCACACTAGTTAAGCACAAAACCTTCCAGTCAATAATACCATACCCATCAAAGCTGTCATTTAGAAATGAAGGCTCAATAAAGACATCTCAGATAAACAAAAGCCAACGGAATGTACCTCCACCAGACCTGTTCTACAAGAAATGCAAAAGGGAGTTCTTTGAGCTGAAAAAAAAGGAGACCACAATGAGTAAGAAGAAAACATCAGATGGTATACAAATCACTGGTGAGAGTAACTATGCAAATGAACCCAGAATATTCTAATACTGAAAGCATCGTGTGTAAACCATTTATATCCTAGTATAAGGCTAACACCCAAAATAAATTTTAAAAAATCTACATTAATATGTTAAGAGGTAGACAATAAAGAAATGTAAAATAGGGCAGCAAACATTTGTAATATGGGGAGGAATGATGAGCAAATGATAATTTTGTATTAGTATACTTTCTGGGTTTTTTTTCCTCCAAACTTCACAATCATGTTAAATTTCTATCATTTCAAAATAGCTGGTTATGATCAAAAGATGACGTTTGTTAATCTCATGGTAACCACAAAGCAAAAATCTAAAGAATAAGTAAAATCTAGATAGTAAATTATAAATACATAGAGTTTTTAATGATTTCCTTATATAAACTGTGTTTCAAAATCATTATTAACAGGCCGGGCGTGGTGGCGCACCCTTGTAATCCCAGTACTTTGGGAGGTGGAGACCGGAGGATCTGGGTTCGTGGCCAGCCTCAGCTCTCTCTCTCTCTCTCTCTCCCTGTTCCCCTCTCTCTCTCTCTCTACTTATTGAGGCCCTCCGCAACTTCATGAGACCCGGTTTCAAAATGAAGTATAAAAAATAGGGCCAGGGGTGTAGCGCGGAGGCAGAACGCCCCTGGGTTCAATCCCCAGTACCGAAAAAAAAAAAAAATCATTATTAACAACTAGTTGATAATTATAGATTTGGTATTAACATTTAAAAGCTAAAGAAATCATGGGACAAAATAAGAAATATATACATTTTATTTAAAATATATTTCTTTGTTTTAAATACTTGAAAGCATAAAATTTTATATTAAATGCCTAAGAATTGGTTATTGCTTATTCATTTTAACAGGTGAGGAAATGGAGGCTTAGATATGACCTAAAAAGAACTTGATGGGAAAGCACTAATTTTTAAGTTTTTCTTATTTCATCAATTCATCATTCATTTTTATGGTACAGAAATATAGCAAATATCTATGGATCAGTTGAATTTTAAGAAATAAATATATCTTCTTAAATCACATTTATTTCAAAGAATATTTAAAAAGCTGACATCTTAAATCAATTTTGCAGTTTCAGGCTTTCCTGAAATAATTGCATTTTCATGGAGTTTGTCCTGAGAAATGCTGTCCAGAGAACAGTTATTTCAGTTAAATAATTTATTGTCAACTCAGCGACCATAATAACTGATGAAATATATTGAGACAAGGAGTAGTCAAGTATACTGAATGTGAAATGCACTGCAAATTTTAGAGTAGGAAAAGTAGATGCCAGGAAAAATAAAAAATAGTACCTGTACAATAATAAGGTTATATTTGTTTTTAATATTAACAAGATTATATTTGTGTTTAATACTTTTAAGATGAAATGACATTTAGGTAAAGAACAGCTCATTAAAATATAACTTAAAATTAAAAGAATAAAATTATCCCATATTAAATCTCTACTCAAAAAAAAAAGAGAAAGTTAATACTGGGCTATTTTTTCAACATCAAGATAGGGCGGTAGCAAAAATGAATGAATTGTGGCAGAGTATACTGTCATTGATTCAGAACTTCATGGGTATCAATCACATAGTTCATGTTTAATTTTCTGCATATAACACTCCTGTCTCCAAAATCAAAAAGTAAAACTAAGAATATTGAAGGGGGAAAATAAAAGGGCATTTATAGGTTTATTGTATTAACAGTCACCATCGGTGACCCAGTTCTGTTTTGTCTAGTCTTTTTCTTTTCCAAGGGGAAAAAAAAAACTATATATTATTCCCACAAGTTTTCTATACAAGTCCCTGAAGGCTACATGGGACTAATGCTTCTTTCGGACAAATGTAGCCTGAGGGATGGAAAGTTTGTAGGGTCCCTAAGCTGAATTTCACATTAATATGGAGAAGTGTCCTATTAGGATGATGGGTACCAGCTAACGGTAGAATTTCCTAATGTGTGAAAAAAAATATTTTTGCTGGTATCACGAGCTTCGTGCTGGGCTTACTGGTTTATTTGGAGCCTGTTACTTGTGAAAGCTTCACCTTTTCCATTTTTAGAAAATGTGAGGCAGCAAAAAGGGTTTTGACAAACTGCAGATCCTGCCGAGTTTAATCAGCTTAATTATGGGCAGCCTACCACGACTCCTTGTCCTTCTTTATATTTTACCACTAGCAGTTTGGGAAAATTTTTCTGCTTCTGGATTATAGTTTCAAAATAAAGTCAAAGAATGTGATTCTGGAAGATTAAAACATCTGCAATATATAAAATCATCAGCAAGTAATAGGAAAGAAGACACACAGGAGCTCCTGAATGGTAACTCTCTCTCTCTCTCTCTCTCTCTCTCTCTCTCTCTCTCACTTTCGCTCAGCTTAATTTTAATATATAGACTCAAAGCACCTCTTTGAGTCTTATTAATGGCTTGATTGGCTGGTAATGTACTTTGTGTGATCCAGAAACAAAAGGAGCATTTTTTGTGTGAGTTACTCAATTTTTAATTTCTGTACATTCTTTTTCTGTGTGCAGTGAAATAAGTACTTTTCTCAGTTTAAGAATTTTGAATTATTATTATTTGAAAATATCAACTGACTTATTGTACTTATTTTGTTTTTAATTTGGTTATAGTGACTGAAAGTTAATATAAGTTAATGCAGTGGTCTTTGACTAATTTTATTTCAGCTAACTTCTCTCCAATTAAACTAAAAAAATTAGAACTTGATAAAAAAGTTTTATTTAAAATTGAGGAGTACTTGGCTTTATAAAGAAATTAGAAAATGATTTTAGAGGGAGAAGAACAAAAATTTAAAAATTAAAAGAAAAAACATTAGCAATACAAACAGACCTAAAATAAACCGTGGGAGAGAGTCATCTCTACAATTTTATCCAGTGCAGAATATTGTGTCAATTTATAATTAAAAATTGCATAGCATCCAAATGTCTTAATGTAAGATATAGGTGCCAGAGTAAACTATTTCCATGCAATTAAAACAAGTTCGTGTACAAATTTGGGGAAGGACTTTCTAATCACAAACCTACTTAAAACTTTCCAAAGTTAGTGGTTAAAAGTAAGATTATATAGTTGGTTGTATTTATCAGATCTGTCTGTTTTTTAATTATTATTATTAGGAGAGGATGAAATGTGAGAAAGATTTAAGTCACCAAAGATTGCTTACATAATTATGTAACGATTTAAACTGCTGAGAGGCTGGTTTTAGCAGAGATATTTTAGATGGCTTTTTGTGATTTGTTTCTGTCCTATACTCTTTATTGCTTAATAATCAGAGCTGCTATTTTAAAAATGTAAATCAAAATGCTACCTATTGTTACTGTGACAGTCATCCAAAAAGACACAGAAAGTGTGCACACTTGTGTGTCTTGTAGCCTTTCTTCCATGGGGCTTTTATCTACAGTGGTGGTATCATTTATGAAACCACAAGTTTTCAAAAGTCAGAAATACAGGAGGAGAATATTTCATGTCCTCTCAGCCTAGTCATCCATATTTGCATGTTACACCTGTTCAGTGAGCTGGAAATTTTATCATTTACATTTGTATATCTTTAAATTTAAATTCGAGATGATGTTTTAGACACTTTCCTAATTTAATTTCGGTCAAGTTAACTTACCTATTTGGAAATGATTGACCTCTGATCCAAGCCCACCAAAGAGAACAGATCATAGAAAATTATTCATAGCAAACAATAAACTTTTTTCCACTAATATTCGCTTCAGTTAATTTGTTATTGATTTATCCTTCATAATCCAATAGTACTATATTGGATTCACTATGAGTATGATAAATCAAACTGCTTTCTCCATTAGTTTTTCATCTTTCTCTCTCTCTCTCTTATATTCAGGGAAAAACACGTTTTACTTAGAAAAATGACTGTCTGACTCTTAGCCACCAGTTCCCTGGAATCCTGCTGTACTAAGGCAGACAGGGCACGAAATCAGTCCTGTCTAAAACATGCATTGCTTGGCTGAGCAAAAGTGACAATCATCTCTGACGTGCTGTTTTCTCTACATCTTTTGCTTCTGTGCACTTTCTATTGTCTTGTTCCATCAGTGAGGCTAGACTAAGTTGTACTAGGGTAACAAATGATCTCAACATCTGTGTGGCTTATAACAACAAAGTTGATATATCGCACATGTTCTATATCCATCCCAGGACAGCTTAGGCTCTGTGCCATCATCATGAAGAAGCTGCCTTTATCTGGCAGAAGGAAAAGAGCAAGGGGAGAACTGTGAGCTGGCTCTTAGAGCATCTGCTCAGATGTGGCACAGGTCACTTACAGTCATGTGTCATTGTCCAGTGTGAGTCCAATGACTTAAGATAAAGTTGATGGTGCGAGAAGTCGAATCCTCCTTCAGCGATGTCTGTCTGTAATTTGTCCCCAATGATCCCAAGGGATTGTATCATAAATTATTACTTCTTTGCCTTAATTATAATTTTACCTATTTGTCTAATTGCCAAACTGTATAGACTGACTGAATGAATTCTGAGTGGTTTTTATACACATCAAATGATCAAAATTGTCACTTTTGGTAGCAATATTAGTTTAGGTTAAATTTGTATTTAATCAATAGATAAAAACAAAAATTATAGATATTAATGGAGCAACATGATGTTAATTCTTTTGATTTACATGCCAAGAGAACTTTAGAGAAAATAATTAAAATATTTAAAAATCTACCACAGTGCATTCCTGTAATCCCATTACCTGGGAGGCTAAAACAGGAGGATCCCAGATTCAAAACCAGCCTCATCAATTTAGCAAGGTTCTTAGCAACTTAGTGAGATCCTATTTCAAAATAAAAAATAGGGCTGGTGATGTAGCTTGGAGGTACAAGGCTCCTGAGTTCAATCTGAGTTCAATCTCCAGTACCACAAAAAAAAGTATCTCCCACAGCTGATATTCTCAAAAAATAATGATAAATACTAATGCATGATGTGATTAGAATGAAATGGCTAAAGAGAACTGATACTTTATATACAATGTTTCAAAAGCAAGAATAATAAATAACTGCAGAATAGGAAATGTTGTAAACACCAGGAAGCATAAAAATGTTTGTACCAATAATGTTTACAACTATATTTAGAATAGGAGAAGGAAAGAGAGAGCTGAGCATGATGGTGCATGCCTATAATCCCATTACTTGGGAAGCTGAGACAGGAGGATCACAGGTGCAGGGCCAGCCTCAGCAACTTAGTGAGGTCTCTACAACTTAGTAAGACCCGGTTTCAAAATAAAAAATAAAATAGGTCTGGGGACGTAGCTCAGAGTAGAATGTCCCTGTATTCAATCCCCAGTACCAACAAAAATTTTGAAATAAATAAATGTAAAGAGGGATTTCAGATATGTTAGTGGCATTAAACACTTGGGTGATTTAGGTTTGAAGTTTATCTAGTTAAAATCATTAAAAAGTGTGTACAGCTAAGGATTCTCCAAGGAGCGTGAGTGTGAGCATATCATTGTGTGCAGGACCACACGTATGCATATGCATATATGTTGTATATATGTTTTATATAAGATAATGGGAAGTTTCTATGATTCATGTACATGGAAATAGTGTTTATTTTGTAAATTATGAACAATTGAAAGTTTACAAGATAGTATTAGCACATGAGTAACTTTAAGGATTTAAGCTGTAGATTATTAGTTCTATAGTAATTTAAAAACAATGTTTATTTTCTAAGGGAAAAATTGTTTCAGTGTAATTTTTTTAAGTCTTTAGAAATTATCTGTTATCATTGGCACTTCCTTCATGACCTTTTAATGACCCAAAACTGTCCCAAGGAATTTGTGCAGACTGATTTAAAGACTGCTGAAAAAGACGCTAGGAAGTTTATTTAAGGCAATAATTACTCTAAAATGTCGTAAAATAAGGACAAATACATTCATTTTCTATTCACTTATTCTTTATAATCCCATTGAAAAATAAAAATTATGGATTTTTTGTTTCAGGACTCTGTTTTAAACTAGAGACAATCAAACAAGTTGGGTTTTTTTAAGTTGTTTAAAGGAGAGATTCCATAAACTTTTTGATTAAATTATATTTATTTTCAGGCTATGTTAGAAGCAGTATAAGACTGGATGACACAGGCCTATGTTAGGTTTCCTGAAGCCCTAGGTTTGATTTCTTTGTTTTAGTGGCCTTACATCATGGCATTTCAAATATATTAAAATCTTCCTTTGATCCATGGTAAGCATATTTTTAAAAAATGAAAAAGACTATAAATTTGCCCTTTTATTTCATTATGTTTTCTATGACTTTTTCCAACAATTATATGCATATGTAGGGATATTTGAAAAGGATGAAAATCTTAACTTATAGTTAAGGTTTCAACTTAATTGATAAAGTTGAGATGTTAAATTTAATATACATTTATCTAAGTATTTATTAATTTCTGATTTGTACATCTTTTAATCATATTTTAGAAACCATCAAATTTTTTACAATTTAGATATTTTTCTGGGTTGTGGAAAAGTGTATGTGCATTTGCTGAGCAATGTATTATGGTACCTAATGGATATATCAGCCCCTGGTATGTGTACTCTAAATCTTTACCAGGCATCTTTAATTTTCTTTTTATAACCTTGGAACCAGGGACACCCCTGAAGTCTGATTTGGAGTCTTACTTCTATGCTTCTTAAGCATTTGGTATATATGACCAGCATTTTAATCATCACATGGTACTACCATCATTAATTACTTTTTCTGACTTCCTCAGTTAAACAAAGGGCAGGAGATGGGAGCACATTTGTTTATTTACTCAAATATATAACTTATTCCAATATAGACATTCACTTAAAATGTATATTCACTATATGTTTTTGAATTCTAATCCCTGCCAGGCACTGTCCTATCTAGTACAGATATAATAGAAAAAACTAAACAAGTCCCAGCCTCCCAAGAAGTCATAGTTTAGTTGCATGTCTAATTTAATTCTTCACTTAAATTATTTCCTGATATATTGAATATATTTAATAAGAATCATAAGTGCATGAATAAATAATATAAATTGCAATGTTAAAGGTAAAAATACTTAAAATTACTAAAATTTACATACTTTTAATGTACTTTACCTATTCAGGACAACACATATTTTCAAATTGTTAGAAATATAATACATCTAATCAAAGTCATTTGTAATTCTGCATGCTAACTGAAATTAAGCCTCAATTGATTAACTTTTTATTTATTCATATATGTTACCCATACTACCTCAACTTCCCATCCTCTCATGAGAACTAGAAGAAGAGATGAAGGGAAGGAGGAAGAGAAAAAGAGAGAGGGAGACAATTTAAATTTGAAATGAACTTTTCCAGCAATATTAATGGCAGTTTGAAGCCTTTCCAATAAATTCACTGTTATTTTTAAAGAGAATGACCAGTCTAAGTTTCTATTCTGCTAACTCCTAGTAAATCAATGCTTAATGAAAACAGGTACAACAGAAAGGGGAATGTTTTATTTGCTCTTAGTACATCCCTGTAGGAACTAGTAGACATTATATTTATCAAAGTCACAATTCCTTTAGAGTTTCCAGGAGAACACCAGGATCAAAGAAAAGAAATAGATAAGATAAAGAATTACACTCTATTTGCAATAGGAGTTTCCATTTAAGTTTCACTTCTTACTATCATTTTAGAACAAGTTAAAAGTAAACTTGTTAGGAATCTTTACCTGACACTAATGGAACCTCTTTTGACAGATACTTTTTTTTTGTACAAAAATTATATGGTGTGAATTGAAAAAAAGAACTGTCAGGTCGGATCAGTTATTTTGTAACTGCAGGTGCCTGTGTGGCTCATATAATCTTTCCAAAGATAGGTCGGAAACCTCATCTGTGCCAGCAGATTCTTGACTCTATCAGAGAAGATGGCAATTTTTATTCTGTCAAGCAAGTATATTTTAACCTAGTTCTAAGTACTGAATTGAATAATATTCTGTATAGTAGAGTAATATTTTTTAACCAACATGATGGTTGTACTGTGGCCATTTTGATATAGAAATATCTGAAATAGCAAAGCCTCCATGCTGTGGGTGTCAGGGGGTGAGATGGGTCCATTCCTCACCTCAGGAACTCAGGATCGACGGGGTCCTTGTATTCCATGGCAGAAAAGAATTTCAGCAAGCACCAGTAAGAGACAAAGACAGAGGTTTATTGAGGAAAAGTGGGGGATACATGTTCAAGGGAGAATGTGGGCTGTCTCATGAGGGAGAGAAGGCTTGGGGTCTTTACAGTCTTTCTTTTTGTAGGGGACCGCAAGATGGGGTGGCTAGGGACACACGGCAGGGACATGGGTGACATGGGGTAACAGATCTCCTTTTTTTGAATCCTCAGGTTCCTGTCCTTTTATTGGTGGGTGCTGGGTGATGCCTGAGCTTGAGGAAAGGTCAGACTTTGGGGGGAGATTCTTTTGTTTGCCAAGCATCCCAGGAATTTCAGGTGTGAAGATAGGCCATTATGATTAAAAAGTGTAAGCCTATTGAGGGCTTTTGACTAAGAAAGAGCAGACACTGTAAGGTGAAGTTAAGGATTATGAAGTTTCTGGATCTTATTTTATTTTATTTTTATATGCCTTTATTGGTGCATTATAGTGTCACATCATAATGTAAATCATGTTGACAGTGACATACATGCACACAGATTTTAAAACTGTATTTTCCCTTTCTTTCGCAGTTCATCTCCTTTCTACCTAATATTTTATTTCTCCTATGAGTAGCTATTTTAATTATGTTTTCCATAGCTATACATATGTTTTCTTCAATATTTCAACTTTACTAATGCATTGTTGTGAACTAAAAAATTGTGTTCAAGGCATAGATTTTGCCAATGTTTATAGTTTATTTTCTTATCAGTTGAAATTTGGTTTATGGTTATAATCGTAGTAGTTTTTGCATCTCCACCCCCCCACCCATCACTCTTTCCTTACTCATTCCTGTTTGAATTTGTTGCTGTCTCTATAATATTCTGCACATGCTCTTGCCTCAGAATCTTTGTATTTACTGCCCCTTTGGTCTATAATACGCTTTTTTCAAGATATCAATGTGGTTTCTTCCTTCAGACCTCAGAATATAACCAACTAAGAGAGGACTTTCCCGACCATCTCAAACAAAAGAATACCTGTCATCCTTTATCTTTTTACTTTATAGCACTATATAAATCAGAAACAAACCCATATGTGGTATATGTCCTTCCTTTAGTGTCCACCAATGGTGAAAGTCAAGAAAGACTGCCCTTTGGCTAACCTAGAAATTTCCATCCTAGAAGTCAAAAGGAACTCATATATCCTTTGTGGGGTCAGAGAGCACCATCCTCAAGTCAAGTGGATATCCTAAATTCCTGAATACTCCTGACAGGGCTTACAGCCATCCCTCTGCACCTAAGGACACTCTGAGCTTTATCATGATTGTCTGTCTTGGGAAAATCAGGACTTAACTCATCATGTCCGCTTTCTCGTTTTACATCAGTCACCACATGATCCCAGAGCCACCAAGTCATCCCTGATCACCAAGATTTTAATTCTAATCCTCCATTTCTCTCTGTTTCCTGATCCTCTTTCACTGTTCTCTCAGGCGCTCACCAGCAAAGCCCCTTTATCTTCCACCACTTTTGTGTATTTCTCCTTATCTCCTCTCCAAATGAAGCTTGATGACACTGCTTCTCACACCACCTTTCAGGAGGTGACTATTTCCTCCCACACCACTTACATCACTGAGATTGGAGTAGAGATAAAGATCTCAGCTCCTCTGTGTCATTTCCTGAGCTCTCTCCTTCCTCCTGTCTTAAATTCATAGCTATGTCGTCATGACTTTCGCAGATACCCCCTGCTACTCCTTATTTATTTATTATTTTTCAGTGCTCTCACACAATTCTTCCACCAACCTCTGGGCATATCCCTCTTCTGTTGGGATTTTTGCTTTTTCTTGCTGACTTCCTGAAACTCCATTCTTGTCATGTCCGTTGTTGTGATAATTTTAATAACCACACAGGCCAGGTGTGGTGGCGCACGCTTGTAATCCCAGTACTTGGGAGGCGGAGACTGGGGGACGATCCGGGTTCGCGGCCAGCCTCAGCTACTTAGTGAGGCCTCTGCAACTTCGTGAGACCTCAAAATAAAGTATAAAAAATAAAGTATAAAATATACTTTCAAAATAAAGTATAAAAAATAGGGTTGGGGATGTAGCTCAGAGGTAGAAAGCCCCTGGGTTCAATCCCTGGTACCGCAAAAAAAAAAAAAAAAAAAAAAAAAATAACCACACAGGTGAGTCTTCAAAACACTACTCTCTCAGTTAATTGACTCTTCTTTCCCAAGGATCTTGATTTCCCCTAACAGCTACCTTGAAATAATTGCACCATCTCATGATAAATGTATCCAATCAATATTTCATATAATATTGTCATTTGATTTTTAAATGTTTGTATACATGTTTGGGACAAGAGGTCATGTTTTTGCATAAATCTACTCTTTTAATTTTCTAATTCTATCACATAGTAAGGGATCCAATAAATATCTGTTGAATCATGGATGTAAGCTGTTTAATAACAGAATAACAAAGAAATTGTAATTGTTTCTCAAAATTGTACAGGAAAAAGAACAAGATTGGAAATAACTGTGAAATAAATGCTACGTCAGTCCTTGTATTACTCTATTGACTTTTTACCTTAATAAGATTAACAAACTGGGCACAATGGCATGGCACATGCCTATAATCTCAGTACTTGGGAGGCTGAGACAGGAGGACTACAAATTTGAGGTCAGCCTGGGCAACTTAACAAGTCCCTGTTTCAAAATAAAATAATAAAAATGGGCTGGGGTGTAGCTCAGGGGTAGAGCATTCCTGGGTTCAATTTCCAGTACCACAAAATGAAAAGATTTATAATATTTAATAAGATTAATACTTAGCTAATATATCTCCATCACATACTTTTATTTATCTTGAAAAAATTCCATAATTTTTCTAAAAGCAAAAACTATGTCTTTGACCCAGATTATCTTTTCTTTCTAAGTCGTTTTCACTATTTATTCAAATATGACAAATATATAATTAATATTACAAAACATGTATTTTAGTAAAATAAAATTGTTCAAAATGTTTTCAATTTCATATTTGAAAAATTCAGTTATTTATTTTATGTAGATAGTTTACATTTTTATTCAGAAAAAAAGGAAAAACTTTTCTTATAGTATAATTGGTTCCATGTTAACCATGCCATGAAATTACTACTTAGCTATGTTGTCAGTGTTGGCCTTTTATCATCAATGGTGAAAAATGTTAATGACATCATAGCATCATGAACAAGTCAAAGGAGTGTGCCAGTGCTTCAATTAATTCTCAGAAAAAATCAATTATTCTTTATCAGAGTCAGGGGTTGAATAATTAATTATTTCAAAATACCTCAAATGCAATTAGTGAATGCAAATCCTAATTTGTTTTAGGGAGCCAGAGTGAAATGTTTGTTAAATTGAGGCCCTGCCTCCCATATATACCTTTTTCCTTCCCACATTTTATTTTCCTACTCAAGATATTGAGATTGTTTGAAGAATCTTATACTGACTTTTAATTTTGTGAAGTACCCATTACTACAAAATGTTTGAGTTATACTGAATTCTGAGAATGAATTTTTTTTATCTTCATAGGTGCTTAAAGTGTCCAGGTCCTTAAAATAACCAGATGGACTGAAGAAATGTGTCACAGGAATAAGAATTTTTCTTAGAAGGGGGTAAGATATTTAAAAAATATGTACCTTTGCATGTTAGCAAGTTTTGGTGTAAATTTAGATATAATAATATATTTTAGCAGAGAATTTAGATGGCAATTTTTAAAAAGTAAGAGTACTTCTCATTTTCAATTACATTGTCTTCTGTGGAATTACATTGTCTTCTGTGAGAAGACTCCTATATTTTAAGGAAATAGTTTGTAAGGAGGCCACATTGCTACTTCAAAATGTCAAGAGGTGGACTGCTACTATTTTGCTTTAAAAAAGTCCTAATCTTCATACTTAGGAATTTCTATGTATTGGCCATGCACCCAAGAAGCCAAAGGAAAGGTAGCTGGTATGGGGGAAGACTGCCATCCAGAAAGGTTGTTTGGCTAACCTGACCCTTCTATATTTCCTGGACTATATATGGTTACTATCCACCAAAATCCAATCAAAGGCTCCAGTGCCAAGCCAAGGGAAGGAGTCACTATTTAACATGGTATGCTGTGTTAGTCAGTTTTTCACTGCTGTCACAAAATACGTGAGAACACAAACATAAGGGAAGAAAGGTTTACATTGGCTCATGGTTTCAAAAGCTTCGGTCCATGGTAGCTTGGTCCCATGGCTATGGACCTGTGGTGAATAAGAATATCATGGCCAAGAGCATGTGGCAGAGCAGAGCTGCTCACCTCAGGGCAGTTAGGAAGCAAACAGGGAGACATAAAAAGAGTCCAGGGACAAAATATACCCTTCAAAGGCACATACCCAGGGCCTACCTCTTCCAGCTACGTCGTATTTCCTAAAGTTTCCTCCACCGCTCAATCGCACCACGAGCTGGGGATCAAGCCTTCAATCCTTCAATACATGAGTCTTTGGGGATATTCCAGATCCAAACTATAATACACCCTATTTTAATTTTAACCAAAGATGTGAAACTGTACTATTACCCCTAAAGTAAAACAGGAAATCTGAATGTATCCATATTATGTATTTTTATCCTTTTCAAATTGTTTCTCAAGATTCATTTCATTGTATTAAATAGGAAGAAAAGTTAGCAATATTACTCTAACCACTCTGCAGTTATATATGTTTCTATTAAAAGTAATAGGTAAAATGAACAGTGTTATTAAAATACATACATGGAAATCTATGAATAGTATATGGAATTGGTAAGAAAAATACCCTGAATTAAAATATGTTTCTTTTTTCTCTTATGGGTCACTGAATTGAATAAAATTAGTTTATCAATTTTCTTTTGATTTTTATTATAAACTGAGTTCCCAATTTTATTGGATCAATATGGACTTATTTGGATGATTTTTCCTATTTAATGTGAGCAAATGTTTTTTCCTAGATTTTTCATTAGTATCAAGAAAAATAAGATTTGGGGGAAGCCTATATGAAATTGCTATGTGGAAGCATCATTTACATATGCAAAATATTTATCACAGAAGGTGAAAATTCACTGAATTAAGATGTGTGCTGAAATTGTTAAAATTGATATCAAGTCAATATAGATTACCCCTTAATTGGTGATATGCTTCATACCTTTAGTTCTAGTAAGAAAATGAATACTGCAAAAAATATAGTGACAGTTCTTTAATATATACATGTACTGTATATGTGCATATATATATATATATATATATATATATAGTATGTATATATATATTCATTACTTGGCTAATTATCAGCCTTCTATAATACTAATTTCCTGGATGCTATTTTGTATTAGTGCATCATGCACACAAAGACTAAACACTTACATTTTCAGCAAATTATAACCTTCTGATTTTCCAATTACAATTGCTTCCAAGGGTACCAATAAAGGAGGCGAATTCACAAGGTAAATTTCCCAGATACTAATTAAAATCTGTTCCACATTTATGAAGAACCAATTTAACTTATGCTTGGTTTCAATATCATTGCCACTATTGTCTTTTAATGTTTACTTGAAGATCAAGCCAGTTTTCCAAAATTAATTTCTGAGAATATCATATTGATGAGTCTAAAATCATCAAATATAATTAATAGTGGACATTATTGAATTGAAATAGTGTACTGACTAGATATCAACTAATGAATATTTATCAAAATTTTATTAAAAATGGATAAAATTTACTCCCAGATATTATATCTAATAGAATTTATGAATTTATGATTCTCAGCTTTGGGTAATACAAATACAAGTTGGGATACATGAATATCAGTCGGTTGGAGAATGTGATCTAGTCATCTCAAGCTGGAAGTCTTGGGGCCTTCATTTTACCTAATCCTTTTTTTCTCTCTTTTCCCTTTTTTAAATTGACAGATAAAATTGTTATATGTTTATCATGTGCAACATGATGCTTTCAAGTATACACACACATATTGTGGAATGGTTAAATCTAGCTAATATGCACATTATCTCACATAGCTATGACTTTTGTAATGACAACACTCAACATCTATTCCCTTAACATTTCTCAAGAATGCAGTATGCTGCCATGAGCTATAGTCACCATACTGTTTAATAGATTTATTGAATTTATTTTTCCTAAACACAATAGAATACTATTCATCCATAAAAAGAAAAAAGGATAATTGTTTCATTTGCAACAGACATGGATGAACCTAGGGTATATTATGTTAAGCCAAGTAAGACAGGCACAGAAACATAAATATTGCATGATCTCACTGCTATGTGGAATCTACAAATGCGGATCTCATAGAAATAAAGAGTGAAATGAAAGCTAGGAGAGGCTAGGGAACTTGGGGGTAGGGTGTGGTTGAGGAGTTGTTGGTCTGAATTTGTTTAACAGAAGTAACCTGAAGGGGAATTGTTGGCATGCCCAAAGAATTATGAAATGTCTTACATAAACAATCATTTAAGATTAGACAATATATTTTGTTGCACTGCTGATTCTGTTATTAAATAACTTACTTATTTAAGCAAGATCCATGATAACATTGTTTTCTCTCTCCTGAATCTGAAATAGTTCTGACATTAACTATTTCTTGGACATGGGCTTATTATCTATGCTTGATTCTAAACAAATTTTAAATTAAATAAATGCAAATGCCTTACTAGTAAACGCTTAAAAAATTTCTAGCATTTGTTTAAAAGAATAAATGGTAATTGAAGGAGCCTGTAGTTAAGAAAAAGATCTACTGAATTAGAAAGGGAGGAAAATACAATGAAATTCCACAATAAATGAAAATTAAAAATATGTGGATGAGAAGGTAAAAATCAGAATGCTGAGAAGATCAACAGTAGTATATAATTTGCAGTTCCATTCATACTTAAATGCCTTCACTTTTATGTGGCTGTTAAATAACTTTGATCTGGTTTTGTAAGGCGATGGTCTCAAATGGTAGAATGAAATTATGCTCCAGACTTAAATAGTTTGAGATTTCCAAACAATTACTGTGTGTCTTGAGGAAATTATTTTGCCTTATTTCATTTTCTCATTTATACTTTAGGGCTGACAATACATAATTGTATTTGCTTATACATTTTTAACAAATTTTGAAATATTTTATATTTTTTCTGTAAAATTGATTTTTGAAATATACAATAGCTTTCCCTTTGACTTCTTTTTGAAGTACTTTATATTCACTTATCTTTTAGGAGCATTCTATGTTTTTCATAGTTAAGTATAAGACTTATTTTTGCATTATGGATCGTAAGCTTCTTAAAGTGAAAAGATTTTTTTTTTTCTTTATTCCTGCTCCCACCTGCCAGGTTAAAGAAATAGATTACATTAATTCAGTGAGTGAGTGAAAGAGGAATTATTATATAGAAATGTTGCTTGTAAGCCGGGCATGGTGACGCACGCTTGTAATCCCAGTACTTTGGGAGGCGGAGACCGGAGGATCCGGGTTCACAGCCAGCCTCAGCTCTCTCTTTCTCTCTCTCTCTCTCTCCCTGTCTCTCCCTCTCTCTCTACCTAGTGAGGCCCTCCGCAACTTCGTGAGACCCTGTTTCAAAATAAAGTATAAAAAAATAGGGCCAGGGGTGTAGCGCGGAGGTAGAACGCCCCTGGGTTCAATCCCCGGTACCGCAAAAAAAAAAAAAAAAAGAAATGTTGCTGGGAAATTAAAACAAAATCATACAAAACATTAAAATTTTCTAAAGAATGTCAGTATTTAAGAGACTAAAAACTATTTTCAATGAAATTTCCTTTCTCTCAACATCCTCACCTATTTACTTAGCTGTTACTTAATTTTGATGTTTAAATAGGTTCTTTTCATTTAGAGCATACTTATATTTCAGTCTGTATTGTAACCAGTTCCAAAAGTGTTTAAGGGACTAGAATACCTTTGTTTTTATCAAAGATTCCCTAAAATTTTTTTTAAGGAAAGATAGATTGCTTAGGTGTGCTAAGAAGATTGGACCGGAGCTGAGCTCACACTCAGCTTTAGCAACAAGAAACCTTAGTGACATGATCAACTTGCGAGCTCTTACATCTGCTCCTTGACTCAGGTATTAGTGGCCGCAGCATCATAAGGAGGGCTTGAGGGTTGGCCCAGCTCCTGAGAAAACCGAATGCACAAGCCCAACCTTCTGGGTACGCAGTGAGAGTGGGATTGGAATGGCAGTGAGCAGGCATGTCACCTATATCTTTGAAAAATTTTATTATGTGCATGTTTCCACAGGACCAACCTCAGAATCAGCGGAATAGTTTATTTATTTTGCTAAATAATAGTTTCCTCTTTTCTCAAATCGTTCTTTTATTTTTCTTAGTCTTTGATAACCTGACCTAATTTTAGGTCCATAGAATTTTTGATCCAGAAGAGACTTAGGAGATCATCCCATTGTTTATATAAGGAAGTTGAATTTAAAACAAGTTATTCTAATTCCAGAATTCCTTCCCTTACATCTGAAAATCTTGCTCACAACATATTCTTTTTACTGGACTTTCTTCCTAATTCATTTTAGAAATCAGCCTGCAATTCCCATTATTTCTGTTATTTGCCACCATTATCACCAATAGAAATTTATATTTGTGTGTACAAAATAAATGTGTCAATCTTCTACTAAGAAAATTCTGTTAATGAGTAAAAATAATGGAACAAGAAGGATTGGGTAATAAGAGAACACATATATAGTATACCACTCGAGGAACTTCTCTGGGGAATAAGATTTTATGGCTGGCTAAGTATTTAACGATATGGGTATGAAAGACAAAACGCTGCATAGGATTTCTTGAATTGTGTACAATTTTTTTTTTAGCTGAAGCTTCTTCTATGTCATTTTTCTTTATTAACTTTATTGAGGAATAATTTAGATAAAATAAACTGCATCTAATTTAAAGGGCTTAATGAATGAGTTTTGATAGAGATATATACCCATGAAACCATAACTATATCCATGATATAGAATATTTTTATTACTCAGGCAAAATTTCTCACATCTCTTTCCTTTTTTGATACTGTGTATTAGTTTGAATTTTATACAAATATAAGCACAAATTTTTGTGTGTGTTTTCCACTTAGCATAATAATTTATAGATTTATCCATATACTTGTGTGTATGAGTACTTCATTTATTTTTATTGCTGTATAGTATTCCATTGAATGGATATACTGCAATTTTTATTCATGTATTTGTTGTTGGATATTTGGGTATTTCCATCTTTAAACATTTGAATTAATTTTCTGTGAACATTTGTGTACAAGTCTTTGGATGGACATCTGCTTTCATTTCTTGTGGAGAGATGGTAGCATTGGAATATCAGAGTCATTTTATAGGTGTATATTTTGCTTTTTAAGAAACATCAACTTTCCTAAGGGAATATTCTTTGGGGAATGCATGAGAGTTAATGTCACATTGCATCAGGGGTCTGCAAATTATCATACTTGGGCCAAATTCACTTTATTTGTAAATGAAATTATATTAGAACACAGTCATACTCATGTGTTTGTAAATGGGCTTCGCTTATGCTACAATGGCCAAACTGAGAAATTGTAACACTGAACTTTGGACCCTTAAGCTTCAAGTATTTACTATCTGGCCCCTTTAATAACAGTTTTTTTAATCCCTGCTCTACATCTTAGCAAAACTTCTAAGTCTATTTTAATTTTAGCCTTTTTAATGTGTATGTAATGGTGTATCATTGGGTCTTTGATTTGTATTTCTTTGATGACTGGTAATATTGAGCATCTTTTAATTTGTGTCCTTGCCATTTGTGTATCTTTATGTATGAATTATCTATTCAAATCTTTGACTCATTTTTTCAGTTGGCTTTTTTGTCCTATTATTGCAATATAAAGTCACTTCATATATTCTGGAGACAGGTTCTTTGGTAGACATATAGGTATTGTCAATATTTTTTCCCATTCTGTGACTTTATCAGTTTCTTTTGAAATGCAAAAAAAAAGAATATTAATAAAGTACAATATGTTATTTTCTTTTTATGATTTAGAGTATTAGGAACTATGTAAAGGTTCTTTGCTTACTTCAAAGTTAAACATTTTTCTCCAATGTTTTCTTCTCTGAGCTTTGTTGTTTGTTTTTATATGTCCTTAGTCCATTTTGAGTCAAATTTTACATATAGTATGAGGTGTATGTCAAGATTAATGTTTCCATGCCAATACCTATTTGTTCTAACACCATTTGTTGAAAAGAGTTTCCTTTCTCCATTGAATTACTTTAACAAAATCAATAAACTACATCTAATTTGTTCCATTGGACAGTGTGATACTCTTTTGCAAATAATGTACTGTCTTGATTTTTATAGATTTACAGTAGTTCTCAAAATCAAATTGTATAAGATAGCCAACTTACCTGTTTTTTTTAATCACTTTGATTCATCCACTTTGTTTGCTTTTCCATGAAGGTTCCCTCCCCTGCCCAAAGAAAGCCTTCTGGAATTTTGGTTGAGATTTTGTTGAATCCATAGATTAATTTATGTTTCTCTACATGCCTTATTATTATCAATTTCTAATTTAATTCTATTGTGATGGTTAGAGCACATACTCTGATTGCAACCATTTAAAATTTATTTATAGTACTTTTAATGCTCAGGATATGTCAACCTATGCAAATGGTCCATGTATACTTGAAAACAATGTGTATTTTTCACTTAACAACTGATGTTCTAGTAATATCAATTATGTCAAGGTGCTTCACTGTGTTCTTTACATCTATTATTTTTATTGATTTCCTTTTAGTTTAGTTATTCTGATAAAATCTCTTACTCTATGCCATTTTCATTTTCTTCCTTTGGTTCTGTTAATTATTGCTTCTTGTACTTTGTGGTTGTTTTATAGATTCATCCATTTGTGTTTTGTGTTTGTTCCTACTGAATTGATCCCTTTATCATTATGCAATGTTTCTTTTTATTTGGTAATGCTTTTGTTTTGATATTAACATGTAATCATTCTAGCATTCTTATGCTTATTATCTACAAGTGCTCATTTTCAAGTTGCTTTGTGTTACACTTGAGTAAAACACTCTGATTCCTGTTCCTTTGTAATGTGTATCCTCCACCGAAAAATGAAAAGTTTTTTAGGATCTTATCACTGATATTCTGAAATGTAATTGTATTATGCCTTGCGTGCTTTGTGGAAAAAAATTTTTTTGCATCATTCTAGGCACTAAGCAGATTCTTTCTATCTGAAGACTCATGCCTTTCAATTATGGGAAATCATATGTGTGCGTGTGTGTGTGTGTGTGTGTGTGTGTGTGTTCCCTGATTTTTCTGTCTTATATTTCTTGAGTCCTAAAAGTCTGATATTTGTCTTTTCTGATTTACTCATTAGATTTCCTTTACTTCGATTTTTCCAGTTTATGTTCTGGCTGTTTTACTTTATGGAATTTTTTCTAACTTTATGTTTGAACCCTTTTTATTCCAGTTATTATTTTAGTTTACACAGGTTTAATTCCTAAGAATACGGTCTGGTTCTCTGTTTCTTTTCCTCACAATATTATTTGATTGCTTGCTTGTTTTATATATTAAATATATTTTCTAATTTCTAGAAAACATTGATCATAGTTTTGATATATTCTTCAATTTACTCATTGTGTTTGTTTCCTTCAAGTTCTTTCAGTTGGTGATTTGGATTGTTGTTGATTTGAATTGGTGATTTTGCTCATTCTTTTTTTGTGTGTGTGGTATTGGAGATTGAACCTAGGGGCATTCTACCTCTGAGCCACACACCCCCCCCCTTTTTTATTCTTTGTTTTGAAAGAGGGTCTCCCTAGGTTGCTGAGGTTCTTGCTAAATTGCCGAGGCTGTCCTTGAACCTGCAATCCTCTTGTCTCAGCCTCTCAAGTACTGGGATTACAGGCATGTGCCACCACACCCAACTCTGTTCATTATTCTTGTTGTCAGATTTCCTTATAGATCAGGTGATCCTAGGCTTTCCATTGGTGTTTCAAACCATTTTTGAAAGTACTACATGGGGTGGGTATGGGAGTGGGGGTGGAAGAGGATAGAGGGTATTTTGTAGGTTATTTCACTGAACTTTACATTGACCTTATTGGTATTAACTTATTGTAAATTGTTCTTCTCACTACGGGCCACCAAATGATATATGTGGAGTTCTTTCTCTAGTGCTGTTTAGTTTCTCCAGTCGATAGCCAATGGGAAATATCTGCAGATTGGTAATGTTCTGAAAGCAAGGTGGGGAAAATGTTGACCTCCCCATCTCTTCTAGTTTGAAAAGGCACATAGTGCTCATCATTCCTTAGTTTCTGTAAGGTGAATGGGCCTGCTTATCTTGAGGTCTCTAACTCTCCTTTGCTAAGTCTATGAAGTTTATGTGAATTCTTCATTCTCTCGATTCCTTGAAATCTTATTTTGCTATGGTCTCTTTTATCATTCTCTTGGTCTTAATGGATGAATACCTTTAGTGGATGAATACATTTCTCTATAATTCCCTGTTATACCTTTTTTTGGGTTAAGGGATGAAGATGAGATCTGCCTCGTTTAATCAGAATTCATATTATATTCTTAACAAATAATCAGATACATTTTATACAGGTTTATATAATTAAAATGTTATTAAGAATGATGATGAATTATTTCCATACTTTTGATGGGGAAAAGAATTTCCTGAGTTTCTAAGAGACAGACATCTACAGTACCAATGAGTAATCAGTCTTTCCTCCTTTGTGACCATATTTTGAGTATCATTTTATAACTTATTGGCACCTGTACCACAGGAAGAGAAGAAAATTCACATCTGTCCATTTTAATTTATGCTATGAAGTTTTAGTAAGAGGTTTGATGGAGGAGGGATTGGAAATTATTGGCTAAAATGATGCTTTGGGATTATCTGCAGATTTCATTACTCATGTCATTTCTGTTCTACTATTACCGTAGATAATTGACTATAGTTTAAGTGGGAGTACAGACTGAAATACAGTTGCAGCTCATCTGGGTTTCATCAAAACTGTATCCCTATTGGGCCACAACTGGCCTTTGAAACAATTTATGTCTACAAGTGCTGCCCAGAGTCATTGGGGATTTGCCTGTGGTCTGAGGCAGTTGCTATGGAAACTGTCCCACTCCTTTTTTCTTTAGTGAAAACTTAACATATAGCAGTTAGCCAGACATGAAAATAATGATGAATAAATAAGTATAAAGAAGCAGGGCACTGATAATATTTGGATTGGTAGAGTGCTATACATAGACACGTGTACATTAGTTATTCTGAATGGAATTTATGAAGTAATTCATTTTAATCTACACTTCAAAAGTTAAGATGTGAACCTTCAAGATTTTAAGGACTTTCATCTCACTTTATTTTTTTTTTTTGGTACTGGGGAGTGAACTCAGAGGCATTCTACCTCTGAGCTACATCCCTAGCCCTATTTTTTTTTTATTTTGAAACAGTGTCTTGCTAGGTTGATGATAGTCTCACTACTTGATGAGGCTGTCCTCTAAGCTGTGATCCTCCTGTCTCAGCCTCCCAAGTATTGTGATTACAAGCGAGCATCACCATGCCTGGCTTTTTCCACTGTATTCTTAATATGTAATCACAAGTCCCATTGAGCTTTCTTTGTTAAGGTCAATTTTGTTTAGCTTTCAAAATTGTGCAGTTAAAAAACTCAGACCAATCCATAGAATTATTTTGCACTCAGAAGAGTGCAGGTGCTTAGATGAAATTTTCCAATATTTTGTATTTTATGTAGTGCTTTTGTACTCTTGATTAAAAATCTCAAAAATATAAAATTGTATTCAGAAACCCATCTTATTGAATAATATGACAAAACTGATACGATTTCAAGTAACTTTAAAGCTATAAATATACTGTCATATTGCCAGGCTTTGATTATTTTATGCAAATTTTGCAGTATAAATATTTATAATAATAGTAATGACATCTAAATGATTGTTCCCTTAATATCTTAAAAAGTTTTATTCCCATAATATTAAATTAACTTTGGATTTGATTAAAAAGGGCTTGGAATATAACTAGTGGTAGAGTACATGCCTAGCATGCATAAAGCCCAGGGTTCTATCCCCATAACAAATTTATTTATAAAAAATAAATAAATATTTTAATAAAACCAAAAAAGCTATTACAAGGAAGTAAGGAATTTACAGAACATCTAGTATCTAGTTCACAACCATAGAAGAAAACAATTGCAGCTTTATAATTATTTAACTGATATCTCAGTTTTCTTTGTGAAGCAGTCAAGAGCCCCTGTACAGTAACACCTATTAGAAAACTCACACTCTGCCATACATTTCTCCTGGAAGGATACAATGATACATAAATGAGTGTAAAATTTATATTTATATTTTTGTTCCTAGATAATATGTAAAACAAACATCCTTCTATCCTTTATCATGAATTTCATCTAACTTCTAAATAGATAAATATGTTGTTATAATTTATAGTTAAGAAGAGGGTATATCTGCTGAGGTGTCCATTTGGATAGAACTACATCATAATGTTGTATCAATTGGTGTTTTGGTCAACATTCTCACTGCTATAAGCAACAGACCAAACAACTTAGAGTAAGGGAGATTTGTTTGCTCACAGTTTTTGGAGATTTAGAGTTTCAGTCCATGCCAGGAGGGTGTGCAGAGCTCAGGGCATGGCAGTGGGGAACAGAAAGAAGGTGAACACATGGGCTCTGCTCTTCACATCATAAGGGCCAAAAGCAGAGAAAGTGAGCAGAGGGATGAGAAACCATATAATCTGGAAGGCTATACCCCCAGGGGTCCCTCCCTAGCAACCAAGCCCTGCTTCTAACATTGCTACATTGTTTCCACCAGGTTAGGGGGACATTTTAAATCCAAACAATTATACTCTGCCCCTGGCTGCCTAGACCTCATGACCACCTACAATGCAAATAGCATTTAGCACATCTCTAAGAGTTACCACAATCTTAACAGTTACAGCATCATTTAAAAGTCAAAAGTCTCCTCTGAGACTCAAGGTAAACTGTTGGTTGTGAGCCACTGTAAAAACAAAAAGCAAGTAACATACATCAAAATACAATGGCACAGAGTAAACATTTGCATTCCAAACGGGAAAACAGAGCCATAGAAAGAAGGAATTGGGACCATAACAGTATCAAAATCCAGCAAGTCAAGCATTTGATCCTGCAGCTTCACTTCTAGCATCCAGGGCACATGGTGGTGAGATGTGATCTCCAAGAGGCCTTGGCAGCCCCGACTCTATGGCCATGTTATTGCAATGAGTAGCATACTGGCTCTTCTAGCATATCTCCATGGCTTGACGTTTGCAGCCTTTCCTTGCAGTTGTTCCATGCTTCTGGTATCATTAAATCTCAGAGATTTTCCTTGCAACCTTTGCTTCACCCTCACAGCTTCACAAATTCCCCCATTTGGGCCTGCTTGCAGGGATCCCTATTCTGCCACATCTTGCCTGGCTTCCTGGACCTTCCTTTGATATCTGGGGGAAAAACTCCATGACCCCTTTATTTCACCAAAGCCAGCATTATGTGAGCACTGAGATCTACTGTCACACCCTCTTTAATCATTGCTGCTAGGCCCTTTTCAATGATAACCACTGGACCCACCTCCATCATAGCCACCACTGGTCCTGCCTCCATCCTGGCCATCACTTCCTCTTTCCTTTCATCCATCTTACTTTCTTCTATAACATTGTCTCTCTGTGTCCTAATTTTACACATGCCTTTCTGGCCACACTACAAATCTATAAAGTCTCTCTACTTTGCTTTCAACCCCCAAAATTCAGTGTACAATTCACTGAAAGCGAATATCAATATCTATATTGCAGTTTTGACTTTGCTGTTTTAAGATTTCCTCAGCTAGCTTAATCAGTTCATCATCTTTAAATTCAGCTTCATGTATAGTTTCAGGATACAGGCAAAATGCCCAAAGTTCTTTTCCAGAATGTAACGTATGTGGCCCCTACTCCATTTTCCTATGGCGTCCCTTTTGCCCTCCAAACCCTTACAATTGGTGTGCTAAAATGTCTAATTATAATCTCAATCCCTTATCTAAGACCATTTAAACCTTCATGCCTCTGTTAAATATCACTCCCAATAAGAGAGTCTTCATATTTTACAGTAGTCATTATGTCTATAACTTGATTTTAATGTCTGTATTTTGTAAATTATATTCTCTATTAGGTTGGGAATGGAGATCTTTCTATTTATGGATACATACATACATACATACACACACACACACACACACACACACACTTTTATTGGTGCATTGTAGTCTCACATCATAATCATAATGTAATTCAGAGTGATGGGGCATACATGCACACAGTACACAGTACTTGGTGAGCTTGACCCTGGCTCGCTCCCCAACCCCTCCCCTTCCCCATACATATTGAGATTGACATTGGTAGTTTCACATATGTACATAACATCAGTGGAAGTGTTTGCTTATCTAGCATGTTTATTGTTTGATTAGTTGCACATTCATCTAAATATGATGTGTTTTGCCAAATTATTTCCATGGTTTATTGCTGCCTTTAATAATATGAGACCATTGTACTACCAATGACTTTGACTTGTACATGTAGACTTTGAGTTACCAAACCTAAGTATGGTAATATCTGTTATATCAAAAGCTTGTGCAATCGTTCCTCTCAATATGCTGGTTGAATTGTTTTCAAAATCATAATAAAAATTCTTAATTATATCTGAGAGTAAAGTTCAACCAAGAAGTAGTACAATAAAAAAAAAAACGAAAAAAAGTGGTGCTGAAACATTGTCTTGAGTTATTGAGTACCAGAGGACATAATTATAATTTGTTTACATAGTAGTTAGTTCATTTTACCAAAAAGGAAAAAAAAGCATAATTAAAGCTTCACAATTCATGTAAGTATAAGGATGAAAGAAATGTGGATAGAAAGGCAAAATGATTTGTCCAATATCACATAGTTAATAGAAAGCCTAGGCATAGAAATCAGTTTTTGAACTCTAGTAAGACAGTTTTTCTACTGCACACATATGGTATTCATTTTGAGTATTTTCCAAATTTAAAAATGTATTCTTTTGAAAAATTTTGCCCTAAGCAAAAGATAAATTATGACATTCCCATTCTATGAATGAAGTAAATCTTTACCTCTACAGCTTGGTTAACTTGGTGCAAAGACATCCAACAAAAATATGAACCTAACGTCAGTCATTTAACAACAAAATGATACTGTCAGCATTTTGATTAATGCCTATTTTGAATCAAGAGACCATTGTGTTATAGAAATATTCTAGACCAATTGCTAGTCTAGACTCTGATGTTAGACAGGGGTGCCTTCTAAATTAAGTCCTTTCATATCCCACAGACTGAGATCATGCACATCTGAGATGTGTTAGTTGAAATTCCACACAATCCTCAATTGCCAAGTTTGGATGGAATGATCATAGTACTAAAAGTAAGGAAACCTAAGAAAAATTAACATTAAAAATGGTATACTATAGAAAGGTCCTACAGAGAGCAGTGGGAGAGAGAAAGGCCCCTAGCATTCTCCATTCATAGGTTTAAACTTGAGGCTACCCTATTATTAAATCCAGGGAGGAATTGAGAAAATAGAAAAAAGAATTTCAAGATTGAGCAAGTGATTACAATTAATTCAAAAATATTTTCTGAATAGCTTTCTGTGGGGACATGTAAGTAGGAGATGTGATTCCTTCTCTAGCAGCTTGATTACAGATGTATTCTTCTTACTATTTTACTAGTTCTGCATTCATTTCCTGAATACTTAGAGTATTCCATATATTCTATAAAAATATTGGAGTAAAAGAGGAATAAAAACAAATACCATATAATCAAAAGAATCCCATCATGGGAGCAATAGAGTAAAAGATTTGATAAAATATGGTAAGTGCTAAGATGGCAGAAAGCCCACTTCTCAGACTTTACTTAGCCTCCATGGAAGTCCCATGAGAAGAATATAGGGATTAAATCTATTTAGTTACGATGATAAATATAGACAAATAATTTAATATGAAACTGACCACAGTATATAAGTGGAGAGTTACTGCAGACCAAGCTAAAATATGCATCAACGATATGAAAGGATGCTAAAGCTTACTAGTAAGCTTACAGAAAGAGTAAGGAGGTATCTTCTTTCTTTCATCAGGTTGGTAAAAACCAGAAAGAGAGGAACTAGTCAGCATTTTCTAGGGTGCCAGGAAGTGGGCACACTCAAAAATTGAGGGAATCCAAATGGCTATTAATTCATGAAATTAATCAATAAATCTCTACTGAAACAAAAATACAAATATTTTAATAAAGTAAAAACTAAATATCAAAACAAATAATCAGAAACCAAATTAAAAGCTCCTTAAGGGATATCCAAGATGTTTATCACTGGGGAAGAATTAAGTAATGTGGTTTTAATCCATATTGCTGAGTATTATACATTGATTAAAAGTACTGGCCAGATCTATGCATTTGACTAGAGGCTTATTCATAATGTATGTTTTATTAACTAATTCACTTTTCCAAACTGATTTTTAAATTTTAATACCATATGTGACATTTAACAAACAATATAAAACTCAATCTGATAGAGAGGTATATATGTTTTCATCAATGTAATGAAGGATGTGGAAGAGGCTGTCAACTTTTGGAAATTTCGGGAATGACAAATGGAGTTACTATAGGGGTGCTTATTAAAGTTTTCTGTTTTTTTTTTTTTTGCAGTACTGGGGATTGAACGCAGGGGCATTCTACCTCCGCACTACGCCCCCGGCCCTATTTTTTATACTTTATTTTGAAACCGGGTCTCACGAAGTTGCGGAGGGCCTCACTAAGGAGAGAGAGAGAGAGACAGACAGACAGAGAGAGAGACAGAGAGACAGAGAGAGAGAAAGAGAGAGAGAGAGCTGAGGCTGGCCGCGAACCCGGATCCTCCGGTCTCCGCCTCCCAAATTACTAGGATTACAAGAGTGCGCCACCACGCCTGGCTTATTAAAGTTTTCAATCATATAGTTTCTTATATATTAGAGGTGAACAAATATTGACTTTATTTGAAAATATGAATTATAAGAAAACATGAAGAAATGCTACAAAAGCAATGAGATAAATGCACTTGAAATGTTTTACTGATTACTAATTATAATTTACAGACCTATGGCTTTTCCTCACCCACTAGTACAGATAATTAAGAAGCTGATATTATTACAACTAAAATTAAGACTTTTAACAAAATACAGAATTATTAATTTTCTTTTGCATCTGGTATTAATTTGGTACCTTTCATCCTGCCTACCAATAAGGTAGGTTAGAGCGGTAGTATTGTCTTGTTTCACAAATACCTTGCTCTAATCCATACAGTAAATATATGAAGTGTCATTGATTAATGTTCAGAAGGAAATCCTCAGATACTTGCATCATTCAAACAGTAACTGTGAGAAAGCAATCCCAACTCCTTCGAGAAGATACTCTTTCAAAGAGTGAAGTGCTGCTAACTGGTTCTGAATAGGTAATTATGCCCGTCCATTGCACAGGGTACTATAGATGAAATAGCTAGGATGATGCTTACAGCAATAATTGCTCCAGATGTTTGAATTTTGATTATGCTTGAGTTAGGAAATATATACTTTAATTATACATGGAAATAATTATTTCTCTGCCTCATCCATCACCCTGCCAAGACTGAGATATTTCTAACTAGTGCTTTGTCCAATGCATTTGTAAACAGACATTCTATAATTTTGCTGGAACTGTTTTCAAATTACTTGTATATAATTCACTACAAGAAACATGTAATGAATATTCCCATATATACATTTAAATATTCACCAGTTAGTTCTCGTTTAACTGCCCAACATGAAAAGCTTTCATGGAACAAGGCAAGATGTTTTTCACAACATAACTAGCCTATAAAATATAAGCTAAACTATTGACTTTTTTAAATGTCCAAATGCCTTTGAAAATTACAACAAATTCTTGTTTTCTCATACAAAGAAATGCAAGTCAGCATCACTTTTGTACATTCTTTGTTTATGCATTATTGCAAATACCAGATTTTATGGATCATAAATATGCTAATATCAACTTCTGTGATAAAGTTAACCGAGGAGAAACTGAAAATGGGTTTTGATTAATTCTAATTCGTGTATATTCTGCCTCCCAGTTAATAAACTATTGAGCATTTCCTCCACTTTCAGAATAAAGGTTCTTTTCTTAACTGAGTTTTATCTAATGTAATCACTTAGGTGATTACATTAAGCCCAGGGTTTTTACCAAGGAATAACTGCATATTATGATGATGGAGTTCTTTTATTTTTTCTTTTCCTTTTTTTTATTCAAGCATTCAATATAAACCAATTCTGCATAATATATTTAAAATAGATTCATGAGATTAACCATAATGTACAGCAGCCTACTTTAAATCTTTAAATCAAACCTATCATACCTACCACATATTCTACTTTCCCATTTTACCTTTCAAATAAGCATGGACAATTAGACAACATTTAACATTTATCATGCTTATCTTCACAGCTGCAGTAGCATTGAAGGAGACAAAGAATAGCAAGAAGTGTTTTGTTTTTGTTTTTGTTTTTTGGGGGGGCGGGTTGTAAAGAATTGAAAATAAAGGGGAATAACGATTGATTCTTCCTTGCTTGTTGAGTGGGTAGAGGTAGATAAGCGGATTTGTAGTGAGGTCATCAGTCACAATTGGATGGTAATTTGAAAATGGATTAGCTTAGAAGTAGCAATTTCTGCTCCATGGGTTTCAGTGAAAAAGTCTGCCTAATTCTGTAAGAGACCTCATAAACTGGCAGAGATCAATGCCTACCTAATGTGCCATTATGCACTGGGCACACTTCAGTGATTACAGCACAGCTGTGGCTGGGTTTTGCTTGATATTTCTTTAGCACTTGCACCACAGGTGCTCCACATGATTATTTGGCCCCAAGGAATAAACTCTTCAGGGAATTAAATGGATGAGGGGCTTTTCTTCCTAAGCTTTTCACATTTGAACTGAGGACCATGGCCAGTGTCAGATGTCACTAGCATGGGCCCAGTGACAAATACAGACTAAACAACTTAGTCAAAGAAAATCACCCTCTCTGAGATGTCTGGGTGGCACGTTCTTATTTTTAAAAATTTATGGCATAAGACTTTCTATTTTGTAGATTGAAAGAACATGGTGGCACACATTTCAAGTTGGAAATGTGCAATGTTTTAAAGATTAGGGTTTCATATTAAAATTTAAGAGACAGCATTACTTAAGTTTTTTAGTATTTCTTATAGGCCATGCAAATTAGATGGCAATGGATAATGAAAAGAAATTTAGTCAAATGCACTTAAAATAAAATTTGAATATGAGATACACCACTGATAATCCTTATGCTCTTATGCTCCCTAGATTTCTACACTGGTTGCTTGGAGAAACAATGAGTAAAATATCAACGGCAGGGATATCATTTGAAATGCAAATCTGTATAGTATGAATAAAAAAATAAATTCAACTTTAGATACAAACATATTTTCAGATATTATTTACCTGAAAATGTTCATTTATGGCTCATTACATATGACATATGTATAACATATATATATAATTTATATATATATATAATACAAATGACATACTAGGGTAATATAACACATGAAAGGAATATATTGAGAACAACATATGATTGATTCCTTGGAAGTAGTCTGAATAATATTTGTTATACGGTTTAAACTCTTTAAGTCCTTTGTATACTTTTTTGTAAAATAGATGCTCTATTTACAATTAATAAACTTATCATCCACATCCAGTTTCACTGAGGTACCTGACATATTCCAGGTAAAAGAAATATAATACAGTAACCAAGCAAATAGTACTAATGAGATGTGGGGGGAAAATAAAAAGGTGTCCTGTCCCCAATCATTTTTCAGTCTGTTCTTGTAAAATATTTTAATGAGAAGACATTCATCTAATTCACGTTTAAATGTTAACTTCTAAGTGAAAAATTCATGGTAGAAGTATAATAGTTAACTCTAAGATGTTTAGTACATGAAACAAAGATGGCAATAATCCCATTTAATACTTCCAAAGAATTATGTTCAGACTTCAAATGGGCAATTAATTTTTAAAGAGTACCTAATTCAAAAGAGAATTGCTCTTCTGAATGATGAGCATGTTGCGAGGACTTGCCACACCATTTGGTGAAAATATAATAATAAACTGAATGGAAGAATTGGGGGGAAAAGGCAATTTGAAGGTTTTCACATAAAAGGGACACAAAACTCCAGTGGTGTGTGTCCACATAGTACTCAGAATAGTCCAAGGCTCCTCAGACACAATTCAGATAAATAGGAAGAGCTACTTTGAAAGTGACAGAAAACATCATTGGACTCCAGGTTAGCCATGAATACAGACATGCTCTTTGATCTGTGACTTCATTGTGTTAATTCTTTAAATGGATTGGTTCCACAGATTCCCAAAGTGGGTGGCACTGGTGATTTGGAATTAAAAATTGCCCAGTGGGAAAAGGTGCTGAACTGACCTAAGGGGGTGGTAGTAGCCTCTGGTGCAACTGGGGGACATTGAATAAAAATAAGGGGGCGGGTGATGGAAGCACCCAGTGGGGTGCTCAGTAAATTGTTTTTTTTTCTGAAAAGGAGGTAGTAAGCCAATAAGTTTGGGAATCTATGGTTGTGTCCTGCCTACTTGTAAATGATAGAAATTACTTCATAGGCACTTCTTATTTGGACATGTTGGGTACCCTAAATTTTTATTCATTCAAAAATCCAAAATTATTCAGTAAAATTTACCTTACATTTACTTAAAGATTGTAAGCATTTTATGATCTTAAATCTCTTAAGCAACAAAAATGGAAATATTGTTTGCCTGAAGTACAGGAAAATGGGGCTGTATATGGTATATGTGTGGGGAGTAGGGGTGATCTCAAAGAGAGGTAGATACTACCATATAGATGGAACACTAACATTTTTCTAAATCCAGCACTGAGACTTGTTATTATCATTAATATTATCATGAGTTTAATCGAATTAGTTAATCAAGTTAAATAGACACTCTCACTCTCCTATGAGAATTTTCTATCCAAAGCAAACCACAAAGGTATAAGCTGAGTTTACAGATATTAAGGCAAATATCTTGTAAGAAAATAGGATTTGAAGTACTTGGTGTGGTTCATTTATACAAGAGCACACTGACCAGAACACTGGAAATATTAGTTTCTCCAAAATTGCTTCCACATAACCATAAATCTGGAAATAAAAATTCGTTTGGGCTTACTTTTCAAGGGAAAAATTCATAGACAGGAATAAAAGTTTATAATTTGAGAAAATTATTGTAGAAATTTAGTAAATAAGGAAAAATTTTGTAGTTTTTCAAAATTAAAAGCTTTAATGGTAGTACTCAATCTGCTATCATGACCCTGATTATCAATAGCTGAAAATCCTTTCTAATTTTCTAGATGATTAGAACATTATGCGATGCATGTATACCAAAACATTACATGTCATCTCATAAATATGACAATGAATATGTATCAAAGAAAGAAAAAAATGGTAATAGGAGGTGGCAATTCCTTGCCATATATTCCTCCAATTAGAAAGGCTTGTCAAAGACATATTCTTTGGGAATGATTGAAAAATGTAGAGCAAATGCTTCACATTGAAAGCAAATGAAATTTACTAAAAATAACCTCAGAGTAATACATGCATATCCATGTTTCTAGCAGCACAATTCATAATAGCTAAATTATGGAACCAACCCAGGTGTTCATCAACAGATGAATGGATTAAAAATTATGGGATATACACACAATGGAATTCTACTCAGCAATAAAGAAGAACAAACTTATTTTATTTGCAGGAAAATGGATGGACCTGGAGAACAGTATGTTAAGTGAGATTAGCCAGTCACAGAAAGTGAAGGGTCATATGTTTTCTCTCATATGTGGAAACCAGAGAGTAATTGGGATATAAGAGGGACTTTAGATAACGGAGGAGAAACTCCAGTGGAGTGATGGAGGTGGTTTTGGGGAGAGTGAGTGGGGGAGGAGAATTAATGAAGGAAACACTTCCACTGACCTTATGTACATATGTGAGAATCCAATGCCAATCTTAATATTCTATATGGGGAAAGGGGGGGGACTGGGAAGGGAGCCAGGGGAAAAATTCACTAACTACTGTGTGCATGTATGTCACTATCACTGTGAACTACATTAGGATATGAGATTATAATGCACCAATAAAAGAATAAAAATAAAAATAACCTTAAAAGACAGCAACACAATTATAGATAGAGCAGGTCAAGAGTTTTCAAAACCAAGCAGCTGGGAAAATGCAAGGAAGAACATAAAGTAAGACCTATGCTTGGAGTGGGAATTGAGAGTGGTTAAAAGAGAGACAGGGATACACTGAGAAATCAAAATGGACGGCGGTTTTTTAGCTTTAAAAATGCTGCCTGAGCCAGGAGCGGTGGTGCAAGGGTATAACGCCAGTCCTTGGGAGGCTGAAATGGGGATCACAGGTTCAAGGCTGACATTAACTTAGCAAGACCCTGTTTCAAAATAAAAAAAAATAAAATAGGGTTGGGGGTATAGCTCAGAGGTAGATGGCCCCCAGTTCAATCACCAGTACTACATACACATGCAAAAAAAATGCTGCCTGTAGTTGCTAACAGAGTAGATCTCATGTATTCTGACCACAAACAAAAAAGGGAAACAATTTTCTTTTTGGTGAATCAATTTGATATGCTAATTAGTTTGACCATGATAATTATTTCACAATGTATATCAAATCATTATGGTGTACATCTTAAATATATAATCTTAAGTGTCCATTATACATCAATTAGTTTGGAAAATTCACATGGAAACAATACAACTGCTATGATTCTCTCACTAGGTGGTCTGGAATGAAAAATTATTAAAAGAACATGGAAAGTTTAGTTATTCATAATAAAGTAAGGTAATTCATAACAAAGTAAAAGATAAAAGTAACCTGACCATGGTGACAACTGAGATGGAGCAAAACCTAGGACAGAGCTTGGTGTGTAGTTATTGTCCGTCATTTCACAAGTTAAATTATTTTGCTAATTCAATTAGGTATTGAATTAAACACTTAAAAACAGCCTTGTTTATATATATATATATATATATATATATGTGTGTGTGTGTGTGTGTGTGTGTGTATATATATATATATATACTATAAAAGATAAATATATTTTCTAAACATACTGTAAGTATGGGACAAAATATAAACTTACTTTTAAATATTAAATATAGATTATGTTTATATGAATGTATCAGATATTAAAATCCTTGGAAATACATTTTTACTGCATTCTTAAATAGTATAAATATAGTTCCTTGAAATGAAAAAAAATTGAAACATATAAAGTATAGCCAGTACCTAAAACAGTAGCGCATAGCACTAAAGAATGGGAGCTTTGGAGGAAGGAGTGGGTAAAGGGAGGTTTGGGGGAAGAGTTTCTTACCTTTGAATTCTGGCTACATTCTCTGCTATTTCTGTAAACTTTTGCTCAAATTCTCTAAGCCATGAATAATATAGGAAGAAACTGTATCACAGAGGATACAGGAAGTTCCTGTATCACAGAGCTATTCTGAGGATAAAGCAGATTAAGAATTAACACGGCTTTTGTTGAAGAAACTTTAGCTATCATTATCTAATAAAAAAAGAATCCTATCAAAGTAGAGTCAGTGATTTGACTGCTATGAATACTGGTTTCTTTTTTCTTTCCTAGAGACTCACATTTGCTATTTATTGTTTATCAGTCTCTTATTTAGATAAAACTTGTTTTTGGCAATTCTTGAAATCATTTTTTAAACAAAAGGTATTATATGTCAACATGAAATTCTAAGCCCATTTCTTCCTTTATCTGCATTACTCTCTGTCCTATATTCCTTCACTGTCTGGCACTGAATTCAATGAGAACCCAAGATGTGAATAAAAGAGTTTGATTTGGATGAATGTCAAACCAAAGCCACTACTGCTATATCAAGCTGATTCATATTTATTTCCTTTTGCTTCCCTTAAAGTAAAAAATTCACTGGTATGCAGTTTTTTTTAAGCCGGGGGTGGGGAGAAGAGGTTAATTTAGATTTTTAAACAAAATTTATGAACAGAATTTGATGGTTTATGCCTTTGCTAGTATAAACCACTATTTTTATTTATTTCCCAACAAAGTCTTTTATCAAAAAGAAATCCCTTTATATGCAACTCCTTTTCCAAGAAACATATTAAAGACAAAAATGTTATTCAATGAAACTTTTAGAAAATTAAAAAGTAATAGATTTTATGTTAGCATTTATGTTAGTCATTTCAAATTGTTGGCCAGTCTTTACATTGAAGAAGAAACACAATTTTTTTTATATTGAGGAAATTGGAATGTATTGTATTAATTCCTATTGCCATTTCTGCATATTTTAGGAATTCAATTGTGTGCATGAATGTTTGTGTGAATGTGTATATACACACACTTTATTTTGCTAGATACTTTTGTTATACCTGTATTGCTTTCATTTCCTGCAAAGCCCTTTGGTGGAGCATAAAATCAGAATTCTTTATATTTGCCTTGTGTTTAATGTCCCCCCACAGGTTTCTCAGGCACCTGCTATATTGCCTTCAGTCCTTAAACAGTAACAATAGTAGACTCATTCCAGAGGGAAGTTTGATATCCTTCTCTGAAACCATCTAAGAATTATAGACAAACACTATAAGCCAAATGGGAGAACATTTTTTCGGACCACCACCACCACAACACAAATAATAAAATAAAAAAGCTTTTGTTATGTTGTCAAAAAAAAATAGAAGAGTACAAGAGAATAACAGAACATGCCCTGCCAAGGACACATTGAGACCTGCTGTTTTCCCTGTTAGTGTCCACATGGCTTTGATTTACATCTAATTGCAAGAAAACACAAACATTGGCAAAGGTTTTACTGGATGTTTGGTGACCCTACTGTGTTTAACAGGACTTGAATCTGAGTGCCTAAAGAAAACCTCTGTATGATGTGTTTGTTTGGCTTTTATTCCCAGAAGCTTAATAGGCCTATCAAAAAAGAAACATCATCTAGAATATTGTGAAAGAGTTTTGATAGATGAAAAAATAAGTGCATTGTCCTCCTCCATGACTCGTGTTGCCAATAACTTTGAAAGAATGATTTAGTTCATGATACACAATGTCTAAATGGGATCAAGCATTCTATTTAAATTGCTCAATAATCTTCCTTTTGGTTTTTGATGAGTGAAAGGAAATGAATCATTTCACCCTCCTGTCTTTGGCCATCTATCTAATCTTATCTGCTCTTACTCCAAAATTTTGTAAAGAGAGTTTGAAGATCTTTGACAACTAGGATAAATGTAGGGGAGATCTTTCCCATCTACTAAGATCTTCTTTGGATAAATGTAGGACTGTACTTCCTGTATAGTTCATGTTTCAGTATTTCAGAATCTACTTTTAAGATCATTCTTGAATATTAACAATTGAAATTAAACGAGAATGCAATTCTTAGAAAATAAGAGAAGCTGGTCTTTGACCATTGAGAACCAGGTTGAGTATTTCTTGAGTAGATGGTCCCTTTGCTGTTCCTACCAACTAGCATCAACCAGAAGGTTTGAGCAAACACCTGTTCAGAGACAGATACAGAGAGAGTTTACTTTAGAAGGAAATGAGATGCTCAGATTTAAACTTAACTATAAAGGAGTCATCTAATTGCTTTGTATCATGTAACTATCTGGATTGAGAAAAAAAATGATGTTCATTTTAAAAGCTGATATTTTAAGTCATTTAGGTCATTTAGATATTTCATGTGCATGTTAGCATTCATTGCCTCCTCAATCTATAATAGTTAGTGATACTAGAGCCAAAACATTCAAAAACTTGTAAATCTTAATTGATTGTTTGCTCTCTAGGAAAAGATAGGAAATGAACTTAAATTTTTAATCATAAAAATTACAATATATCCTTACCCATTTAAATAAAGTGACATTTAAAAACATTCTTACATTGTCTTTTGCTGGGATTAGAAGTTCTGTTGCAATTTGAGGAAGTAAACCTTTATGAAGACCAGTGAATCACGGCATGCACAGCAACTCCTTTCAGACAATTAAATCCCAAATCTGTTATTATTCTATTTAGCTATATATTTAGCAATACTTTTACTATATAAAAAAACCTCATATGTATTCAATAAGCAACTAGTTTTCATACTTTGTTTCTATCATGACATTTTTATTAGTATTTTCTTTTATTTTTTTATTTGCTACATCTAATTAATGTACCAAACTTTGTACACTGTTCAATAAATACACATATTTCTGTAGTTTAATTTCCATTGTATTACCTTGTTTGGGCTCTCTTTGCCTTTCCCTTAGTAAATTGAAGCAGTAAAAAAATTTTTAAAAATATTTTTGAGAATTTTTCTGGGATTTTAACTCTGAAAAGATGTTGTGTGACCTTAACAGTAACAGTTAAGGAGAAAAGTGATCTGAGGTTTTATCAGATTTGAAATGATATGTTTATTTAGAAGTACCAACACATACTTTAACACAAGTGTGTATCTGATACATCTGTATTTACATGCATCCTAGAAGTGGTCAGCATGAGTTCATTGGCATGCTGATTCTGCAATGGTATAATTTTTGATGTTATGGGAACAAAGATTTAAGTGTCTGAGTAGGTTTGAAGGCCAAAAAAAAAAAAAAACCACCATCCACAACCCTCAATCCCCAAATACATACACTCACACACATACACATATACACACTCAATTTGAAAATTAACAACCTATATTTACCTACTAAAACTGAGATATTTTGTTATAAAAACCACTGTTTACTTAGTTTCATTTTACTGTTTCCAAAATTTATTTTATCATGGAATTTTTTTAAGAGAGTGACAGTGCAGCTGTTACTACAAACATTTTCCCTTTAAATAACACAAGTTTATGATTATGGTTAATTCATTTCTTTTTTTTTTTTTGGAGCACTGGGGATTGAACCCAGAGGCATTCTACCTCTGAACTACACCCCCAGCCCTATTTTATTTTTATTTTGAAACAGGGACTTGCTAGGTTGATAAGAGTCTCACTACTTGCTGAGACTGTCCTTGAACCTGCGATCCTCCCAAGTACTAGGATTACAGTCGTGTGCCACCATGCCCAGCTGGTTAATTCATTAAGGAAGTCTGTATCAAAGAATATGACAAGTTTCAAACTTTTTTTGTGTGTGGTACTGGGGATTGAACCCAGGGGCATTCTACTTCAGAGTTATACCCCCAGAACCCAGGGGCATTCTACTCCTGAGTTATACCCCCAGCTGTATTTTTTTTTTTTTTTTTGCGGTACCAGGGATTGAACCCAGGGACATTCTACCTCCAGGCTACACCCCCAGCCTTATTTTTTATTCTTTATTTTGAAACAGGGTCTCACTAAGTTGCGGAGGGCCTCATTAAGTAGCAGAGGCTGGCCAGGAACTGTGATCCTACAGTCTCAGCCTCCCAAGTACTGGGATTATAAGCATGCACCAGCACACCCAGTTCCCACAGCCCTATTTTATTTTTATTTTGAAACAGTGTCTCACTAGGTTGATGAGAGTCTCACTTTTTGCTAAGAATGCCCTTGAACCTGTGATCCTCCTGTCTCGGACTCCCAAATACTGGGATTACAAGTGTGCGCCACAATGCCTTTAAGTTTCAAACTTTAAGAGTAGAAAGATGACAGAAAATGTTTTAGTATTGGAAAGACAATTATTTTTGTTAATAAATGGGAGGAATCAATAGCGATAGAATGAAATTTCAAGAAATTAGAAGGATGAAAAAATCATGAAGATGATTACAGTAGATATTAGTTTTATCACTAAGAAAAAATGAGTTTCTTTTTAAAAACCTTTGGAGACTAGCTGTTCTGAAAATTGGAGAAAGAATGTGGCAATTTCAAGAAAAATGGAACAGTTTTATAATAGCCACAAAAGGAATTGCAACAAGAAGTCAATGAAAAAATTAGAAATGAATTTAACTATTGTAAATCAGCTTTGAGGATCCAGCATTGGTTTAAAAATATGAAGGTACTGTGCACCTAATTGAAAATGGTAGATTATTCCAGAAAAGGATCATGTTCTGACATGAGAATAGATGGTGGAGTTTCTCTATGGGTCAACTTTGTCATTGCAAGGTTGGTGCAGTTGAGGGCTCAGGTGATTGTAAACATTGCAGAGAAGATTGTTTTAAATGGATAATTAAGAAATTAATTATCCATTAAGAAAGCCAGAACTTCATCATGGCCTCTGTGTGGCAGCCAAATGCAACCTTTCTGTCCTTTTAAGTATCCATGAAGATAACAGAAGTAAAAATATCTCAACACTATCACACAATGTCTTAACAAGAAAGAACATTTGTGAATTACTCTTAGCCAAGCATTGCCATATACTGACTCAGTTTATCTTTGTAAATATTTTATTGTTGTCCACAATTTTTGCCCATTTTTACAGCTAAAGAAATTAAGGCAGGAAAGTTAGATAAAGCACTCAGGATTGCACAGCTAATGAACAACAGAGCTGAGATTTGGACCTGGTAAATGTAGCTACGTTTGTTCTTCTAATCGTCATACTACATTATCTAATAGCAAAATCTATGAGATATTGATAATGATTTGATTTTAGTTTGGTACAAACTGATGAAAATATGGTTTGCATGGGAAAAACCCAGGCTTTCATTGATGAGATGAGCTGTTTTCCCCTTTTTTTCTTGGGAAAAAGAATGAGTCATCTCTATCCAATCCCATCTAAGTACAGCTCACGAGTGATGCGAGTGATGCTCACATTGTTGTCAACACACTGGCTCCAGATTCTGACTAACTTCCTCTTTGCTTCCATGTGTCCCCCTGGGACTGCCGGTGACTCATGTAGCAGCCTCCCCAGGTTGCTTCCTTTGGTTCAAGTGGTCACCCTCAGGCTGGTCTTTTTTTCAGACCTCTTCTATGGGTCATTGATGTATCACTCCCCCCTCCTTAATCTCGTGCTTCAACTTGATAGTAATTGAGCAGTAAGGAGGCAGAGAAATTACTCCTTGTGTCATAATTGGGTTACACAGAGATAAAACTTTATGCTCAACTATTAGAGGAAAGGCTAATGGTTTAAGAAATGCTTTTGAAAACCTGAAGACCAATGACTGGAAATTTTTAAACATAACTCACATGTAGTGAATTCAAGATCAGATTGAAAATGACCCATACAGCAAATGTAAAGATGTCAAAGAAGTATGGAATGAATGAAAAGGATAGAGAAGAGCCATATTATTTATAAAAATAAAGTAAGTGAGAAAATTCCACATTAAAACATGCATTCTCTCACTCAGGGCAAATAGAAACTAAATTCAATGATATACTGTATAAAATATCAAACAACTAAAATTTAGTACCATGATAATTTGTTAAATTTTAACAAAAATTAAAAGCCAAATAACAGATGAAACTTTTCCAGGTTATTAAAATTCAAAGAGAAATAGTGGAACATTTTTTGTAGACATTTCAAAGAAAAATTTCATGGGTCAAAAAATAAGTTTTATGTTGATAAAAGAAACATAAGTCACAATAGAATCATAGTGTAACTTTAGCTGTTATATGCATTGCCATGGTAAAGTGGTCTTTTACAACAAATTTCCTACCATCAAGGCATCAAAGAGCTTATGTTTGAGCTTAGGAAACAGTGTGACTTCTGCTGATTCAGGTATTCACATGATGCTTTGGAAATTTAGCAGGACTAACATCTAAATAGACTGGGAGGCCAAACCATGACAAAGATTTTTACTATAACAAGCCACATAAATATCAGATCACTTGTCAAGAGACAAAAAGAAAAACGGAACCTAAAGAGTGTGGAGCCAGCCAATATCGCACATTCCTTGTGACGACACTGACTTCAGCCTGAACCACTGAAAAACGTTTTTAGTTGTCTTCTGTTGTTTCATATTTTTTATTTTATTTGTGCTTTGTAATCATACATCTTGATGAAGTTGAGGGTGGTAGAGGCATACATGCACATAGCACTCATTGAGCCCTCCCCCAGTTCCCGCCCTATTTCCTCCCCCTTCCTTCTTTCCTGTGCTCAGCATAGGGATTGACTTTGATAAGTTTGTGTATGTACATCATGTCCATTGAGGTGTTTCCCTCTTCCCCCCTCCCATCTCTCTCAGTTAGGTCCCTTCTTCACTCATCTAAGGTTTCTCCTCCTTTGTCTGGAGTTCCCCCTATGTCCCATTTTCTCCCTAGCTTCCACATATTAGGGTGAACATCCAACTTTTCACTTTTTGTGACTGACTAATCTCACCTAGCATAATTTCTCCAGTTCCATCCATTTCCCTGCAAATGACATAATTCTGTCCAGCAATACCACTCCTGGGTATCTACCCAAAAGAATGGAAATCAAACTACCAGAGTAATGCATGCATATCTGTGTTTATAGCTGCACAATTCACAATTGCCAAACTATGGAACCAGTTGAGATGTCCATCAACAGATGAATGGATTACAAAACTATGGGATATGTTTCATATTTTTTAAAAACACTTTTATTTTTTTTGTGTTGCTTTAGTCTTTTTATGAAAACTAATTTTATTTGAAAACATAAAAATTACAGAGTCATTAGGAATGGAGGATGAAGAACCCACACATGTCCTTTGCCCATCTTCAGTGTTGCCCCTTCTCAGGTGATGCTGACAATTGAATGGATGGCCACTTGCACTCAGTGGTCCTGTGTCTTTCACATGAGAGCAGTTCTTTAATCTTTCCTTAAGTTCCAATCCTGACTTTTCTGAAGATTATGGGGTATTCAGTTTGTAAAATCTCTTTCAATGTAGGATCATTCAGTTTTTCTTCAATTTGTTAAATTTTAACGGAAAAAAATAAGAGCATAACCTTGGTTATGCATTTGGGACAAGGATGTGCAGGAGTGAAGCTTTGTCCATTTCATTGCATGCAATTGGTTAGCACAGGATATTGATATATCCCATTACTTGTGATGTTAACTTTGATAACTTGACTAATCAAGTTATCACTCCTAGTTTTCTCCACAGGAAAAATTACATTTCTTTTTTCCTTCAGAGTCAATAGATTTTTTTTGAAGGGAATTAATTTGCAACTAATATCTTTTTTCTTATGCAATTTCACCCATCAGTTATCAAGATGGTTGCCATTACTTGCCTGTATAATTACTATGAGTGTCAAATAATTATTTTCTAATTTTATTTATCTGAATGCATTTATTCATTGGCATTCTGGTGTAAGGAATAGATTTCTCTTCTCCCATTTATTTGTTTATATTAATGTGAACCAATAAATTCCTATTTTGCTCAGCATGTTATAAACATTATTATAAATGTCCCAGATTTGGTCAGTGGAAGTCCTTTATATTAGATTTTTTATCATTTTGACATATCCAAAAACATTCTGTCAGGACTTCATACTATTTGCACTGTACAATACTCTAGACTCATCTTGTACTTTTTTAGTTGCAGCCCAGAGATCTGCTATTTCTCCAAAAGCACCATTTCCTATGAGTGAAAATAGATTGTAGAACCCCAAATCTGAGTGTTAGATTTGCTATTGGGTCTTAGTACCCATAGTCCCCGTTAGTGGACAGAGCTATGAAATATATATACTTCATATATAAGTATATATATATATATATATATATATATATACATATATATATATGAACAAACACATATACACAACTTTGTGTGTTTATCTCTGTCTATAACTACATCTTTATTATATACTAAACCATGACTTTATTCCAATAGATCCAATTTTAATCTATTACCCCTCTTGCCTGCCCAGTGAATTTTGGGTTAAAATTTGAGGGAAGGAAGAAGGAAAAGGCACTAGTTATAGCTGATATTTTTAAAGACTTCATCATCTTTACAAATATTAATTGATTTTAGCCCTGTGAGGGATGTAGTTTAGTCTTACTTCCTCATTTTACAACTAAATAACTGATATAGAGGGACACAAGACTGCTTGCCAAAGTGGCAGATTTAGATAAATGTAAAATTATAAATTTTACTTAAAATTCCTAAGTTAGCTAATACTTTACTCACCAAAAAAAATTTACGTCAAGTTACTATGAAAGAAATAAAATGTCTAAGAATTGCTGGGCATGGTGGTTCATGCTTGTAATCCCAGTACTTGGGAGGCTGAGACAAGAGGATTGCAGGTTCGCAGCTAACCTCGGCAAGTTAGTGAGACTGTTTCAAAACAAAAAATAAAATAGGGCTGGGGATGTAGCTCAGAGGTAGATAGCCCCTGGGTTCAATACCCAGTACCAAAAAAAGTCTAAGAATTAACTCTTTTGATTTCATATTTATTGAAGGGCTGCTATGAAATTGAAAGTATTTCATGAATTGATTCTTTCAATCTTTTCAACAAAAATTTGTAGTAGCAATTTAAAATCCATTTTACTAATGATATCACTGTTTAGGGAAACTAAATGAATTGCTTAAAATGTCATAAGGGCTCCAGGAATGGATCAAATTCTGCTGAGTTTGTTCTAAATCTGCTGAGCTTGATAATACATTAGAACATAAAATATTTTTAATAACAGAAGGAGGGCTGGAATGAACCATGCCAAATTGTAATCAAATTAAAATAATTATTGCTTTTAAAAATTAAATTAGGCTGGGGAATGTATTGGCAGAGAGCATTTGCTTAGCATGCATGAGGCCCTGGGTTCAATCCTCAGCACAGCAATAAATAAGTAAATAAATAAATAAATAAATAAATAAATAAATAAATTATGGAAGTGAGTTATATTTTAAAATTTTACCACATTATTTGTTAAATAATTAATCCACTTCAAAATTCATTGATTAAGTACCTACTATGTGCTATAAATTGCCCTTTTAATCTAAGATATGGGTATGATTAAGTCAATTAATCAAAGACTTAATTGACAGCTTATTTGCAGAAAACCATGTCATTAACACCATATGTATTAAATATGATATAAGAACATGATTTTTAAATAAATTACATACAAAACTCTATAGAAGTACAGATTAATCAAGTGACTTCACAGAAAATAGAATTGTAAAGGATAAAAGGGATTTTCCTTTTAAGAAATGAGAAGAATTAAAGATTATATGTTTAATTTAGCTGGGTGCTATGTGCATTTTTTCTCGGCTATAGCCCAGAATCTACTAGTACTACCTATTTCAGTGTAGGCATTTAATGTTTATTGGATACACAAATAAATGAAAGATAGATGTAGGGTTAATATCAAAAGGCATCACATAGCTGAGACTTAGGGCATGGGATGTGGAAGACAGAAGGCATGTCTGGAAAGATTAAATGAGGCATAGAGTGAAGCTTTCTCTGCCATTTCAAATAATCAGAATATTTTTCTTTAGTCTTAAGTAGCATTATCCAAGGCAAATACAATGTGCACAACACAATTTTAAGTTTCTAATAGTCACATTAAAATTATTAATGCATCCATATTCTGTGCTAAATAAAATTTATGTCAGAAATCATTTCAACAAATAATAATTATTAAAGTTCTTAATGAAATATTTTACATTCTTGTTTGTAGTGTGTCTTTAAAATCTGTTGGGCATTTTGCATTCACAATAATCCTCAATTTAGCACAGTAATTGAGTTATAAACTAAATGATGCTTTATAAATATTTACATATTATTTCAATATTGGTGCCTTTATTTGGTCCAAATATCAGATTCTTTCATGTCATTAATGTCTGGTAACCTGGAGTAAGAACTGAAGTTATACAAAAGGGAGCAAGTATATATTTTATGTTATCTATGCCTGGTAAGTGGATTTATGGAGTTTTGTATCTATCATATTTCTTAGCATTAATTAAGTTAACTCTCATAAAATGAAGTCTGGAAAATATTTTTGCAAATACAAGAAAATAAAAAAATGTGGCAGAAACCACCCTTCTAATCCTTATAGAAAGTCATCCTCAGTCTGCAATATAATGATGATATCATCTGATTTACTAGGTTAAGGGCTGAATCATACGAAATATCCAAAATATCTACTTGAACTGGAGATTAACACCCCTTTAATTTATGGGGAACTTAGACCCAAGAATATATTGTACTTTGAGATACCACCCAATAATAATAATAAATAAGGCCTTTATAATTAGTAAAAACTTTCAAATATTTTTAATTTCATCTTCTCTGCTAGGCATTTCCTACCTCCAGTTTGGTTAGGAGAGTCCTGATTTATATAAGTTTCCTCAATATAATTATTAATAACATCTCCTTTTGCTCTCACAAAAGCCTAGTTTGGAAGATAAATCCTTTGGTCACTGTGCTTATCACATGCACTTAGAATTATATTTTGGGTGTTTTATATATAATGTACAAGTCCAGTAACTAGTACATATACACGATTTAAAAATGCATGAACGTACATTGTGGTAGAGATGTGACTTTCTGGAAGCTGGAATGTTCCCAGGTTCACTCTCAGCCATGCGTAATTGTTCCCGGCAACCCCTTTCAGGCTGGGAATATGTGTTCCCTCTCAGACTGATGCAAAGTGACAGTCTAAGCAGAACTGTGTACTTTTCTCTACTCTCTTTCCTCTCTCCACTCTCTTAATTGTGGGAAGAGGGGGAAGTAATTGTTAGGAATTTTAGGGGCCTTTCCTGCTAGTGGATTGTTTACTGACCAAAGGAAAAACAGAAAAAACAGGAGGCAAGAACTTAACCAAGTCAAGAGTGAGTGGCCTTTAAGAACCTAAAGGCAACTTTGCAAATCACAAAGTGGATCATCCACCTGTGCTTCACCTGGGATAAGCTACATGTGTGCTGGAAATAGAATTGTATGTTTAAGCAGAAAGAGTAAAAGGCAAAACTTAAGTGGCTAAAAATGGGCCCTACTGCAAATAATTGGATGTTTGTAACATCTCTAAAAACCCTTTGTAACTCTAAAACTCTATATTAAGAAAGTAAAGCATACATAGATGTACTTTTCCGTTCCATGTAAATACAATACTATTTTTACTTATACTGAAGAGAATAGGATTAACAAGCTGGAGAATTTACTCTGAAATTTGAGTGACCCATAGGATGACACAAGCAAGGCATTTAGGGAGGGAAGACAGCATCAGAACGAGCAATTAAATGACCCTGAAATGTGGGAATAACAGAAACATAAGATTATCTGTTTAGCATGACTCTCATAGTCATGAGAAAAATTGGAGCAGGACATGGCCTACAAAAATATAGCAAGCATCTGGCAGAGTATGTAACAAATTTAAGGTGTGTGTGTGTGTGTGTGTGTGTGTGTGTGTGTCTGTGTGTGTAGTACTATAGAATATCCAGTCACATGTAGCTCTGGGCGTGGTGGCGCACACTTGTAATCCCAGTACTTGGGAGGCTGAGACCGGAGGATCAGTCCTGGTTCACAGCCAGCCTCAGCTACATAGTGAGGCCCTCGTCAACTTAGTGATACCCGGTTTCAAAATAAAGAATAAAAAAATAGGGCTGGGGGTGTAACTTGGAGGTAGAAAGCCCCT